>JAZHPH010000023.1:312178-333384 GCA_037356405.1 Nasonia oneida | reverse complement strand
GCGCTAACTAAAGCGGAAGAAAACCGTTTTAGGGTGTTCGAAAATAAGGTTCTGCGGAAAATATACGGGCCAAAGAAAGATGAAGAAACCGGGGAGTGGAGGAAACTGCACAATGACGAGCTACACAATTTATACTCGTCACCGAATATAAACAGAATAATTAAATCGCGTAGACTAAGATGGGCAGGGCACGTGGCAAGAATGGGAGACGATCGCACGGCAGCGTGTATAATGAAAGGAAAGCCAAGCACACCGCGACCTCTAGGTAGACCTAGGCGCAGGTGGGGGGACAACGTAAAAACGGACTTAACTGAAATCGGGAGGGAGGGTGCGCAATGGATGGGGTTGGCACAAAATAGAGATACGTGGAAGGCTTGCGTAGATGAGGCGATGAATTTTCGAGTTCGAAATGCCACTTAAAAAAAAGGTGAATTGGATTAGTCGAATAGCAGATTGAAATTGTGTATTAATTACTCTGTTTGATCAGTCGATATGCGATGTATAGCTCGCTCTGGTATTGATGAATTCTGCAAGTTCGTTTGATGGTGGAAAAGTTCGCGTGCATTTAAAATCTGAAAAAGTGAGTGCTCATATGAATAATTGATCGAGCTTTTATTTATTTTTGCGGAAATTCTCCGACGATATATTCTTCCAATTCCGATGAGTGTATACTCGTCCAATAAGCAAATTAAATTCGCTTTCTTCCGACACCTTTTCTCAGCGATTCGTTGATGAATACGATTAGTGACATCCTATTAGTGCGGTAAAAGACGCATTAGCCGAGATCTTCGAGCAGGTTCGACGATTTTCCACCAGAGAGTGCACAAAATGCTATTCCGGTATGCAGAAAAACGACAACACGCTCTCGTCGGGTAGTTTCAATAAGAGAAGCGCGGATTTCGCAAAAGTGAGAGTAGCGCTGCGACGCGGCTGCGTGCGTAATTAGCAATGAGCCAAAACTTCCATTTCAACATCCGCTTGATGACCGCATTCCGTATACATAGCAAAAGTTAACTTTGGAATATGGTGTATATACACTCGAGATGACAGGCTTTCGTTATCGCGTAATTTCCACGCACCGGAAGCCTCTGGAACAATCGAGCGCGACACACTTAAAGCGTTGAAAGATCAGCCGAGGAAATTGGAAAAAAAATCAGCCATTCGTGGAAACAGTTTTATAGCCGCGCGTGCTAATCGTCGCGTTCGATGGGACAATCTTGTCAGGAGGTATTTGGACTATGCGCATTGACGCACGGAGACGATGAATTCGTCGGATAATAAGTCCGGCGATACAATTTTGTCTTTTTCCTTCGCTCTACGCCTCAGATTTGTCCAGCGTTGACTTAACTCGAACAACAACTATCCAACGCGTAATGTACAATCCTCGAAACCCTGATCCCTCAGCCTTTAAAAGGCACGACCACTACCTATAACGTACAACTCGTACACCTCAATCATCCCAAGCAACCAAGCCCCTCCTAATTACGATCTCTCTCACTCGCATATCGGGAATGGAGAAACGAGATCATCTTCTCTGCAGTAGGTATAGGTACACGCGGCAAATGATGAGCAATCCCAGGGCAAACGATGACGCACGCACGTGAGATAAAAGTCGCTGATGCTGTTTTTCCATCTCTTACTCCGACTGCTGCAGCAGCTCCTCTCTGTCTGTGTGTGATCGATCGAGGTCATGGAAATCGCGGCACAAATTTTGCGCGCACCGGAGTCTTCTTTTTTTCTTCTTCACGCTCTTACGGGCTTGACATCGCCGACGAGAGAGGTATGTGTATGTGCGGCTGCGACGACTGGAAATAAGGAGGATTCTTGTTTTGCGAGTGTATTGTACCAAGAGTATTGTACAGAGGCGTTCGTGGAATTAGTCGATAGGAATCCAAGTGTCGTCGTCGTCGTCGTTGTTCGATGGATGCTTGCTTTGCTGGAATTCGATCAGATGCATTTGAATGATGGCTTTTCGCTGTCGTCGGAAGTGTAAATCTTGTTTTGCGGGTAACTTTCTTCGATCGATTTATGTAACGCAATACACTTTTACTTTTCTTATAAAGTCTGAATTCAAAGGTATCAAACGACCCCATCGCAATTTTTCTCTCTAAACACACAAAAAAGGCAAACCTCCGGTCCCTCGTTTTCTCTCCCACAGCAGCGATGTCACGAGCGCGCGCAGGTCCTCGTCGCTGATTGAATCGAAAAATTATACGCTCGCGCGCGCGGCTGACAATTACGCGGACGTTCAGACACGGAAGTCAGAAAGGACTCCTATTTTTTTTCCTCTATCCTTGCTGCTAAACGCTTCCATTGAACGATCTCTCTTGTAATAGTCTCAAAGTACTTTCGCGTCGAGAAAACAGAATTACGCGAGGCTGATCACCACTTTGTGGTTGATGCATCGGTTTAAGAGTTATACACGATGATCGCATTAATCGCGACTAATCAGACATCCACTTCTCGGTCGACGACTGATATCTGGATCAAATCCCACGGTGAGAGAGAGAGAGAGAGAGAGCTCGAGTATCGTGTGCCCAAGCTGCCGGATATAATGGGTATAAAATTTAATGAACGCGCGGCTTGTGGCTCTAATTTTTTCTCTCGTTATTAATTTAACACTATGCCGCCCAAAAGTAATCGCTCTCGTATGGATGCGCGCGAATACATTTGATATAATTTGCGAGTGACGAGTTTGACGCTAGGGTCGAGATAAGCGCACAGGGTAAGTCGATTAAGTAATTAATTAAGCTGCAGAAGTGCGATGGGAATTCATAATTCAATGAAAGTCAGATGGAGGGCGTATATCGGATCAGATGTGGGCGTCTGATTTGAGCCTGCTTATTTCTACTTCGAAGAAGCGCGTGCGGAGCGTGAGTCTCTAATTAATCATTGCACGATTTCCACCATAATGCACACGCATATACACACCTGCACGCGCGCATAATCTAGTGCTAACGAGCAATTATACCCTGTAATGATGCGTATAAAGTCGATCTCGTTGCTCGTGGAAACGAGGGGAAAAAAACACTATCTCTCTCCCTCTCTCTCTAACCTCAAGCCAAAGCGAAAGCCCCCATCGAGCAAACAATGTCCGCTCGAGCACAAGAGCCTCGATCTCATTAATCAAGTGTATAACAGCTGTAAGTCAAAAGACTGTAATAGGGCTTGGAAGATGAGGACAACCTACCATTTTTGGCACGTGCTTGCTGCTGAAGTAGACGTGGAAGGTGACGAGCTGGGCGACTAGAGGACTGCCACAGCTACGCGCGTACTTGATGGCTTCAATCGTGGGCGGAAAATCGGCTCCGGGCGCGTGCAGGGCTATTGATATCGGAGCCCTCCATCTGTCCAGCAGCGGCTCCAGATTGTCCAGGAACGTGTAGTCCGCGTGCGTCGTGTACGTCACGCTCTCCCAGCAGTGCACCTGTGTGTTCGGTTCGTTAGAGGTTGGTTAGTATTATTTTTTATTACTGTGTGTTAATGCTTTTAATGGCGACGTTTATTTTATCAACAACTTATCGTTTCAATGATTAACTGCGCTAATGCTTTTAACGGCGACATTTATTTTATCAACAATCCGCACTATTTGCAAGTAAAACAGAAATGTATAACCGAGAGTGTATTTCATCATCGAGTATAACCAACTTTTTTGACCTCATCATATACACACTCTGATCTTACATAATCGAGCAAAGTATGCCGGCTGAAAAAACTCGTTCTGGAATTCCGCTAAAATTAACATTTCCAAACGCCGGCACAACAAACATAGAAAAAAATTCACTGACCTTCATGCTCATCGGCACGTAATTATAAAGCACCCAGTAGTCACCGCGTTGAGCAGTTTTCGGCTCGGAGGACTTGTCGTTGCAGAGTACCGCTTCCTGCAGCGTCAGTTCTTTCTTCGCCTTGTTCTGATTCACCTGCTGTGAATAAAAGTACGATTAATCCTCTCATCGGAATCTCAGCTAGCGCGTCGAAGCGCCGTCAGGCTCTAATAATACATCGCGTCAACCTTATACGCGAAAGCATCGATTTGAATATATGCGAATGAGCCGTTCAATTAAAATGAATGACCCGCTGTCTGAGGGGGGGGGGGGGTATACACACGCTACACACACGACTCGGTTCACTAACCTCCGTCGTTATCGTGTGTTCACTAGAGAGTATTCGACTGTGCGCGCGTGTTTTAGGCACGCACCTGTTTGTTTTTGGACTAGGGGGGGATCGACGCTTATTTACCGACGTCGACGCACGTCCACTTTAATTTTTATTGTTATATCGAATTGTGTGTACACTGTAAGTTGATCCGCGGCTTTGTCTTCGTTTATTGACTTTTCATTTCTCCGTCGCAACATAATCAAGGGATTAAACCACGCCACAGTGCGGAAAACTCAATTTTAACTTTATATACATCGCCGTCGACTTTTTACTTCTATATATTACATAAACGCGCACCGATCCGATTTCACCGCGGAAATCAGTTATACTATAGGAGAGCACTTTTTTCAAATTGCTCTCAATTGCGAAAATTTCGTCGTATAAAATTCAATGCCAGAATCTGTCATGAGCTAAAAATTACGACGTTCAGACCTTGGCTGCAACTGCGGACTGAATAAATAAAAAAAACAAGGCAATTCGGTATAACTGAGTTTCCTACCGCAGCAGCAGCAGCAACGGCATCAACAAACTAATAGAGCCGACAGTGACTAAACTGTTGTGTTATCAACTTAGCAGCGCGAGGAAAATTTAATTTCGCGCTATACCAGAGGGAAATCCAGGCGTTCATGCGAGCAACTTGCAATGATAGCCCGAACACACGTTGCTATATACGCGTATAGGCCAATTCCAAACGTGTTAGCCGGTTACGTTCTAATTACGCGATGCTGATTGCACTTTCAATATTTATCGGTTTGCCGCTCGCTCTCTCTCTCTCTCTCTCTCTCTCTCTCTCTCTCTCTCTCTCTCTCTCTCTCTCGACTGTCGGAGGAAATGCTATACTACTACTGGAGAATCGAGTTGTGTGCTTTACATGTCTGGATTATTTTTGATTCCGGCCGATGATTAATCGTTGCGCGAATAGAATATTGTCGCGAGTTAATTTATTCCACAGAAGTAATGCTTTACAGATCAAATTCTTTCGGAACCTGGTAATTTCTGTCGGTCATTAACGAAGCTTAGAGAACTAGTTCTGCTTTTTATATAAAAGTGTTCCTAATTCACGCAAGATAAGATATACGTACGACCTAATTATTATCTCTTCCTGTAACTGTGCTCCAACGATACCAACAGATATTATACTTATTACACTCGTAAGTCCTACATCAAGCAATTATTATCCGCGAGACAAAATCCACCAACCGTTTGGTTGACCTTCTTCTCCTCGACGGCATTCGACTCGACGGGCTTCGTCTCGTTCTCCTTAAAGTTAACAGCGTTGCTGCCCGTCTTCTCGAGCTTCCCACCCTCGAGCTTTCCATCGAGTTGAGCAGCCGCAGTCTTGACTTCTCCAGAAGCTGCGGCAGTCGAGGTCGACGCGACCGTGTTATTGGCTCTCGGCTGGGTGCCCTCTTGCTGCAATATCTGGGCATCCTGGGCCGAGGAAGCGCCGATGGAGTTCGGATTGGCGGCCCAGTTGCTCGCCCCGGCAGCGGCGCCCTCTTCGATCCAGGGCCCCGAGACGGCCCCGAAGTGCGCGCACACGTAGAGCAGCACGCAGACGTTCAGCACGATCGAGAGCCTGAGGGCCCAGTTGCGCCGGCAGATCACGCCGAACATCCTGCTGCTGCAGCCGCGCACTAGCTCGCCTCCTCGTCACGAACGCCGCCCTGTTGGAAAGAATTATGACGTTAAGGCTATAACGATAAAATGATGGAAAGGGCTGTCGAAGCAAGGACGAAACACGCGGGATCGAGATTAAAGGACTTGCCGAAGAGAATATAGGGAGAGAAGAACGGGAAAGCGGAGAGAATCTCGATTCCACGTTATACAGTCGTCCTTAGTTCGAGTTGGATGGCCGAGAGCTCTCCGTATAGTCCTTTGTTCATTTCGCACTCTATTACCGATCTAATACGAGCTCTCGAGGTTTCCAAGTGCATCTGCGCGTGGCACATCCATTGTTGCTTGGTTATTAGAATTCTCGGGTTGTACGGATTCTTTCTACTCGAATCGAATAACTCAATAAGTAAACAAAACCCACTGTACGCATATATTTTGCCTTTTGTTTCAAAATATTTTATAATAAATATTGTGTTCCTATCGAGTTTAACTTTGAAATATAATTATTCGCAGAAGCATAAAAGTTAATAATGAAAATGTTACTATAATTGAAAACAGTATCACGATGCTGATGTACTCGACCCAACAATTCGAAATACTATATTTCCTTTCGCAGACGTATAAAAACAATATGAAAAACAGAAAAACCGTTTAAAGGCAAATTTAGACCCGCTGTATAGTTGAAACATAATGGACAAAAGAAGAAAAGCGAGTTTATACGCACAATTTACGCTTTATCCTAATGAATATATCGCGCCATATACTTTACTTGATATAAAAACCGGTCTATCGGCGTATCGTCGTCTATTTATATCCCAGTGTATATCGTGCATTCCACCCTGTCTTTATAAATAAGAGCGAAGGTTAACTTTATCAACTCGTTAATATAATTCAAATGTTTAATTCGAAAAAAAAAAAAAAAAAAAAAAAAGAAATCCGGCACACTCGTTAATTTTATCTTCGCGACTATTATAAAGTATATACACAAACCGAAATCGTTGTCGAGGCGTCGCCTCCGTCGTTTCCTCCGCCACCAGCGCGTGGTCTTTGGGGTGGCGGTGCGCCGGGGCCTCGCGGCGGCGGCTCCGGTCCCCAAGCTGTCCACGACTCCTGCGTCTTCGTCGACGCGGCCCCGAAGGCCTCCACCTTCGTCCTACGAATCGCCTCTCGACACTTCTACTTTAAGCCGATGCTGATGGCACCTTTCATCGACCCGATCACGAGTCGATCATCGCCGCGCTGACGAAAGGTTTTCTCGATCTCTTGATTCCTCAAGATCTGTAACACAGAGAAAAAAAAATTTTTTTTTCAACTTCTACTATATAATAAGTAGCGTAATTTAGATAAGAATTTAGTTATAAATCCATCCATGAAATTAATTTTCCATTTATATCGTCGAGGTTTTATCTCGTTGCGTCAGCGCTAAGGCTATAGAAAAACCCATTCATCGAGAAGGCATCTTCAATTTTTTTCTCTCCTCTCAAAGCCATCCCACTCGCCGCGTTTCCGCAATCATCGGCGGCTAGAACCGTCGGAGGAATTCGAAAGTACCATCATCGTCGAAAAGCAGAAATAATGTGACCTTTTCTCTTGTTCCCTCTCTCCATCACGGAAGCATCGCCTCGAGAAGCTCTTACATGACTTGTCGCACTTGCGCAACGACCGATCACTCGAATCTCCCGCCATCGGCGCGTCGGGCAAAAAAAGAACCAGAAGAATTTCTAATCCCACAAAGAAGAGTTAAATGCTTAGTCGTAAAGAGCGTAATAAACCGCGCGGCAGAGACACCGGCGTCGTTTCTTCCGCGAAGCTCTCACTCTCTCGGGCATTAATATTATCTGCTGCACACGCTGCAGCCTTTTACGACTCCGATAAACTTTTCCTCGTCCAATTAGAGTCTCTAATATTTGCGAAACTCGGATGTGGAATACCGAGACGAAGCTAATATACAGAGACACACAGCTCGTTAAAAGTGTCGCGAACGAACTACGAGTTTCGTTGTACATAGGTCACCGAAAAGCACAAGGCGAGCCGCGTGAAAAAAGGGGGAAAAAAAATTAATCGCGCGTCAGTCGCACATTAGCCTCTATATCGATTGACCTACGAAGGCCTTTTCGGCGCACTCTCCTCTCGGCTGTCGAGGTGCGGCATATCAGAGAGGAGGGTAATTCGTGTCCGGCACACACCCTTGATTAAGATATGTATTTTCGGGGCGTGTGTATACGCAATTACACGCCATAGCTCATGATAGCGATGCTGTCACCTAACGAACACATAAGCTCAATTATAATTAAAATTATTACGCGAATTGCTGACATTCGAGCTTCGAACATTCGAGCATCGCTGAAAATGTGCGACTTAGAGGATGCGGCTTTTAACGGATTCTTCGCTTCTCAGAGTAGGACAGCAGCTATTCGCGATAAACTACATTCTGTATACATGTTTCGATACGAGAGTCCGAGGTTAGCCAAAATCCTCTCGGCAAATAATAGCCGCGTCGATATCTCTCCGGTCCAAGAAAAAATCTCCGCGCATGTATAAGACTATTCCCGGCGGAGTAAAATGGAACACAAGTTAAGGGTAGCTGAGTTGTCTGCTGGCATATATTTTTGATGCTACTGCTGCTGCACCGCAAGGACGATCAGTTTTTAATAATTCAATTCTTTTTTAGCGCCGACTTAATGATCGATTTATACTAATATACACTCGACTTTTACATAGTCTGTTTTCTAGATTCTCGATAAGAATTTGATTTATTCAAAAATATCATGCTCTCGTACGGCCTTTTTTACGGAGAGAAAACGAGCAGGCGATTCAGGAGTCGTGCAACATGCAACCGACACCCTTTTCCAGGGCTCCAAGTTGAAGTAAAAGAACGTTAAATTCCTCTCGCACGTCATCCGTAATGAAGTCACTTCCTTCGTCGTTGCAAAAAAATTTAAACCAATAAGCGCTTCGCCTACTTATAAATAGACTACTGCATTACATGGAAACTCGACTTTATAGTGTAGAAGAAGAAAAAAAAGAAGCGCAGCTCAGACGTCACGAAAGCTCAGGTTGCACCCGTAAAGCTTCCCTTGTATACAAGTGTCGGCAGCGATTCTCTCGAGTCTGTTATAAATCTGATTAATAATCCTTATTATGCCGCTGATGTATACAATATGCATTGATATTCGAAGACCAGCTATTCAATAATTTCACGAACGTTATCGGATTTTTGCGTGCGCATATCGATTTACTCGTTGATTAGATCAGCTTTCTCGAATGATTATTCATTCAGCCTCTCTTCATTTTCATTTCGTTATAGGCTACATTGTATCCGGATAATATTTTGAAAAAAAAAACACACGTTCGCATATTGACTCCTGTATTAGTATGCATCGATCAGTATGCAGCAGGCAGTATATCGAAGCCTGGATTCTTTAAAATGAAATATTCATGAGTGTGCATATACAGCACAGAATAAACAGAGGAAGACACTAATCAGATTTGATGTGAAAGAGAGAACAAAAAATCAGCTCAAACGAATCGTTAGCACAAACACACTCGATATCTCCCGGCCCCCTCATCGATTCTCAAACGTATAAGAATTTGCTAGAGAGTTAACCTATCCGCCACATCTGTCTAATCGGCGCGCGCGACAAAGGAACAAGTAATAATACCACCTATAACGACAAATACACACACACACACACAGCCACACACGTCGTGTTCACCCTCGGCGAATAATAGCCCGTCGATACGAGCCCTCGGAGAGAGAAGAAAAAAAGGCCGGCCTCATCTATAACGACGTGTATATAGCACGTCCTGCAGTGAAATAATAAAATCGAATCAAGTCGATTCGTATCGCGATGTATTCACGATCGTGTATGGTCGTCGGCGACGGCCCAATTACCGATATATCTCGAGTGGCTTCTTTGCTGGGTTTATACGACTGTTTATTCAATTTAGATATGGGCGCGGGGGGTGAAGTGCAAGAGGCTATTCTTCTGGACGATAATAACGAGGAATTTTGCTTCCACAATGAGTGAAAACGACGAAAGTGTTGACGTAGTGTTATTAGACGTTGTATAGGTATGTGTAACTACTACTGGCTTTGGAAAGTTTTATCGATAATAATAAGTCTGCAGCGTTTAAATGTTGTACCTGTTGTGGAGAAAAGAAATTACATCATATGGCAACGTCCCCAATATACGAGATTAGATTACATTCTTTATCTGAAGTGGACGTCGCTCTATACGCCGGTTATGGAAGCATCACTATATACTGTATGCAATATCAGACGAGTTTGCAAAATTAAACGGCGCTGTATACAATATAATCAAGAAAAAATTTGCGTACGCAGGTATATCGGATTCCATTAGCAGTAAATCGAGACATATCGAACCTCTTACACACACACACACACACACACACACACAGTAGCAAGCGATACCTTTGTGGTAAATAGATATACGCACTCGAGCTGACCAAATCCCAAAATCGATCGATAGTTAGCGCGTTGTATATATACATATACGTATGTGCAGTGTGGCACTACTGATATGCGTTGAATTGATTTTGACTGATTGACAAACCATTTCAAAATTGATCTTCCGCCGTATCGCTTTGGCGGAATTAGAGTAAGCTTTGAAAGGACTGAAATTGCAAGAATTCATTCTCCCTAATCAGAAGAAAAAAAAATAAACGAAATTAAATAAAACACGATAATAGTACACACGCAGGCAATTCCCACATCCTCGAGAACAATCAACTCCCCTCGGCCCCACACCCCTGATCCATCAATTGGCATGGAAAAAAGTTTTTTCTCTCCAGTAGTAGCTCAGCAGGAGAGCATCTCACGCAGAGAGAGAGAGAGAGAGAGAGCAGCGGATACACGCGGCTGTCCTTCCGGCAATAGCAGCCGACTTCCGCACGGAATCAGTACTTATAGCGTCCGGAAGCGTAGGCGGCTACTCTGTTCCCTTATCCGAGTAGCAGCTCGTGCGGACTCGTCTACGCTCTTAATTGCGTTTCTCTCTCGCAGTGTGTTTATCTACAGAACTACTGTTTACTGTATACGTATATACACGTGTCTCTTTCGCACACACACACACACCCACACACCTGCGACGAAAAGGCTAACCACGTGCATGTCTGCTCGCGACGGGAGGGAGGGATTACAGTTTGGAGTTTAGCTGTTTTTCCAGGTTCTATGTGTTATACCAAAGACGGGTAGTAAGTTATACCGTTATACAAAGCGGCCCAGAATCGCGCGCGAGTTAATCAGGGTTTGGGCTGAGCAGTCGTTTTATTTAGTGGACGTGTGTATGTGTGTGTGTGTGTGCTGGAGGCCGACGTCGTAAGTTACAATTAGCGGCCGGGAACTAGTTCTTTAGGAGGATCGATGCTGCGTGTGTTTGAATTGTGTTGTTGAATGTACAAATTACACACTCCTTTTGAGATATAGGTCGTCCAAGAAGCAAAGCGTTAGACAATGCGCGCGCGGAGAAGAGCACAGCGACCGATGACATATTAGTCAATATTTGATCACTTGCACATATACTCGCGAGTGTTTATACACGTTACTCCGCGTGTTTGAACGAATCTGGTTTACATCACGTTCGACTGTACTTTTCTCTGATATATACAACGACTAATATCATAAATATCGCCAACGATGATTCGCTCGAGTACACGTGACCTGCAAAAAAAAACCTACTGAAACTATGCAAATGCGAGCGTAGTGGTCCTCACGTGAGACACACCGACTATATATACTTCGTGTATTCGACGGTCGTTGACCGTGGGAGGTGTGTTCTTTTTATCCTCCTTATCACTCACACACATAGCGCGTCGCGCTCGACATAAAAAAAAGATAAGACGTCGGTTAGTCGGTCACGTATGTGGTCTCGTCCCCGACAACATCCCCTGTATATACTTCCGCCGCACGAGGTTTATTGCACAACATCTTCTCTCTCTTGGGATACGATGAGCCCCTTTTTATTCTTCTTCGTCAAATATCATCGCCTGGAATTAACAACTCGCTACCTTTTTTTCTCTTCTTTTTTCTCTTGTTTTTCATACGATTGGATCGCCTACGACTATATAAATACTAGTGCGCCACGCGCGGCCTTACGGCCGCGTTGGCTTGCCGCCTTGCATCGCTTCGCATAAGGCACGACCGCTGACGCTCGCGCTTCGCGTTCGTAATGCCTGTCGGTGCTTATACAGTGTTATCCTGTTTTTTTCAATATTGTTGTCAAAGTTTTGATTGGTATTCTTCTGGCGGTTATCAACACTATAATCAAAACTACTGGAAAAGTAGTAACTTATTTTTATTTGTATCAATTATTTATTTTGTAGATATTCATAAAATATATCTTATTTTAATTTTATTTTATAGTAATTTCAGATAAATAATACAACACTTTTGTATCGCAGTTTTCAAGAGGAAGTAAACAAAAGGATGATATTTCGTTTGTAGGATTTCAATTAGAATATTAGAAAATTGATTGTTTAGGTATTTAGCATAGTTTAGAGGGATGTAGTAAGCTACTTAGAGCTTTTCTTCAATCTCAGCAATTTTCTTTATTGAGTTTAGGTATTTCTAGTTCAGTATATACACTTGAATTTTGAAAGTGAATTGTACTGATTCAGCTTAAAAGATTTAATTAATATAGCGTACGTCGTTATATGATGTCAAGTTACACGGATTGTATTCGGCGATTACGTATTTCCTATATTATGCATTTTTTATAATTTAATTTAAAAAGTGGTTTAATTTTGATTTAAATATAACTTTCAGCTTTTAATAATATAGGAAAATTGCTGAAAATAATTGGGTTGGATGGGGATGTTGCACCGAAGTTATTATTGAATTTATGTATCAAAAAATCGCTTTTAGGGTTGTGTATGTCAAAAAGTGTTAAAAAAAATATTTACCACGGTAAAAATTTGTATTTTGAAAATGTTTACAACCTTTACATTTAACATTTTCATGTAAAACGTAAATCCGTAATGTTTTATGGCAAATAATTGGTTTTTAGCTGAAAAATCGATTTTGGGCTGTAAACTCGAGTTATAAGTATTTTCATGATTTGATTTCAATAGAAAAAAGTTGTATTTTTCAAAGATCTACAACTTTTCCATTTAACTTTTTTTTTGTAGAATGCTTGGATTTAAAGTTACAGCCCAAAAACCGTTTTTAACGATTTTTTAAGGTGGCCGCATTTTGTATATATGTTAGGAATCAGGCCCAAAATAGGACCGTCAGCATACTATTATAAGACGAGTTCCCAAAAAGATTTTGAGCCCGATTGACTAAAGTCTCTCAGAGATAATAGCATCTCTGGAAAATTTTTATTAAAAAAACGCTTAAAAATCGAAAAACAAATTGTGCCCGCATTTCAAAACGACGTAGAGGATCGGGATAAAAAAAATAGTTTTTTAGCTTTTGCAAAAGGAGACTTCTCCTAAAATTTCAACCCGATTGGTCGAAAATTGCGTGAGATATTGCATCTCACACATTTTTCTGCCCGCGGAGTGTGATAAGAGCCGCTACGTCTATATAACGGGAAATAAATTTGTCAGTTTTGAAACAGTCTGGCGAGTTTAATGAAACCGTTCGTTGAAAGCGGCCGTTGTGTGTACAGTGTCTATTATATGTATCGGAGCGCGTTTAATCGTTGCATATACTACATTACACGCGTTACACACGCGAATCTGCTAAAACAGAAGAGCAGGTGCGTTATACCATTGTTATATTATCGTTAAATTGTTTCGCCTGTTTTCGGCGGAGACAATACGAACGTGTAATCCCGGAGCGTAACTGGGTCAGCGAATAAAATATTATCAAAACGCGCTCGCATTAATCAACAAAAGCCTTTCATCGCGCGTCGTTTTACATCGACTCTCTAGCTCTAGTAGTGGATTTTCCCTTCGAAAAAGGGAAGCATAATAGACGCACTCAAGGCAAGCCGGGATTTTCACGTTAATTAAAGAGCCGCTGGAATATCATAGTGAAAGAGCAGCAGCAGCCGCACGATAGATGCTAAATCGAATGGCAATTCAGCCGTGGAAAAAAAAGGAGGAAGGGAAAGGTTTCTGATTGCGCGAGAGAGAGATGAAATGACGTCGACGGGGCTACCGGTAGCACTTGCCGATGGCTTTATGTATACATACCCATCGAGAAGGGAGGATGAAATTAAATAATCGGAGAATCGTGCAGTAGCGCACTCGGGCCTTTATTGTCACGGTGTGGAAGAGACAGAGGAGCGGTTGCATTGATAATAGAATTTGCTTGTCGCGAAGGACGGAGAGGCTTCAGCTTAATTGGAACTCTGTTTATCGAAGAAATTTGCTTTCTCGAAGAAGTTCTCTTGACTATAGCGGTGAGAATCTCTTTAATTTCAAGTTGGCCGGCGCTCAAAAATCGGGAACTGTATTCCATTATTGGTGGCCGCGAGAGTTCGTTTGGAAAGTTTCGAAAAGTGAACAACTGACAAGTTTGATCTACAACGACATCGATAATGTTTGCTATAAGTCTATGTATCACTCGCACGACAGCTTTAAATAAACGTTACTCGTGCACAACTGCAGCGACCTGTTTCCCATCAAGCTCTCCCTAATCCCGAACGAAACTCGTCCGGAAAGTTATCACTTGCCACCATAAAGATTCAATACGACAGCAGTGCACTCGTCCTTCCAGCAGAAGCGCTGGTATAGCGCGGGGGAAAAGCGCAATTTCCCCAAGAGCTGAAAGATAGCCACCGCCGCAGCCATCATCATCAGCGACAGCGACGTCGCAAGAATTAATTGAACAGAGCACGGGATGCTTTCGTCGCCGTCGCGTGTCGTGTATAAAGCGAGAAGCGAAAAAAAAACAGTAAGAAGCAAAAGGCTTTGATTATTCTCGCGAAAGAGAAAATCCCGTCGTAAAGAGCCGCTCGACAGGTAGTTAGGACTTAGACTCGCTCTCGCTCGCGGAGCATAAGAAGAACGAGAGTCAATTAAAGCGGCGAAGCAAATGGATTCGTATCGTTGTGCGCCATACGGCCGTCGATATCATCGGAGATGACGACCGATGCAGACACGCTCATCATCCTCTGATTGTGATTGCGAGAGTAAAAGAAAGAGAGGAGGTTTTACGGTCACCAGGGATATCGGAGAGCTGGTTCTCGTCTCTCTATACACTCCTTTTGTTCGTGCGCACGAGGTGAGATTCTTGTGGAAAGTGGCGAAGCGTGTTTCGGATTTTACAGCGTCGCTCTGAGCGCTGTTGTTCTCTTTTCACTCAGCATATATGCCATGGATGCCGGAACAAAAGCCTTATTGTGTTGTAAAGCTGCTGTATCGAATCCGAAGCTACTGCTCAACTGTCCTGGACGATGCAATGGAATGTTTTTATTTTTGAGTATTATATTCTGCACTTGACAAATGGATGACGAGTGCTTTGCTGCATTTTATCGTATGCAGTACGACTCTGTATAGAATCGAATCGGAATCGTGCGCGTCGGTCAAATATAACAGTAACGCTATCGCTACAGTATCGGTTTTTACGTAGATGGGCACTAAACAAATTGAAAAATACTCAACGCAGTTATAGCATGAGCGGCTTAACAAAAGTTGGCTGACGAGCTCTTACTTATGCCCTGCTTTCGCGGATCGAGACGAGGGAAGTGAAAAAGCGGCTATGCGCCACCTAGCGTCGGCGGCCGAAGACTCGAAGAGTCCAAAGCTGATTGGTCGATGCCAGAATGCAAATCAAAACTTAATTTGGATCATATACAAAGTCGATAAAAACTTTCGATAAACACTCTGTAATTGAAAATAGATTACAGCTCGTTATATGGCTATCTCGATCTTCAAATTTTTGTCAAAGCTTCTCCAAACATCCATTACAAAGTCTCAACATAATCTCCTAACACACGCTCGATAACACGCTACTTAGGAAAAAAAGCAGAAGACGCGTGTTATTTCAATCAACGAATATATATATATATATACCCCGGCACTCTTTATCTCAACAACTTAGCCGCGTCAGTGCAAACTACAAGCGATATGAAAAGCGCGTGTTTTCACAGCTCGCGCAGTTTTACGGCTTACTCTTGGAAATCAGCGGAGAACCATTAGCGAACAACTATCGCCTCGACTGTTAGTAAACAAGCCCGATGATTATTGCCAAACGAAACGCCGCTCCGCGCGCTCGTAAAACCTCGTTCAAGAGCCTCCCTCTCCCGATTGCATTAGATTGTTTAACAAGCTCATCGAGGCGATGAAACCGTCAGATCGCGAAACGGCTCTTGAGTATATATACAATGGAAGAGCAAAAAAAAGTTCTAGCCACAAGGCGATCGATGCGACGACGCGGCTATACTACATACTCTCCCGATGCAAATCTATACCTCTGATGTGCAAAGAAAAGCTGCAGCGGCGTATGACACGGGGCAAAGCACAGCGCGTGCGAGCTTTCCGCACAAAGCCTACAGCGTCATTTGCGTTAGCTCTGTACGCAGCGTTGATACACAGGTATAGCGTATACACTAAGGACTGAGAAAGCATCGACGAGAACCCCTGCCATTTCCATACAAACACGCTCGCACGGCTCCAATGGCATATCCCCAGTCGAAGAGCTACTGCAGGTGCAGCAGCTCGCGTTTATCGCTGACGTTAATGGACGCCTCGCATATACACCTACACTGGATGCGGCGATCGAAAATCTGGTGTGTATGCGATAAACTTGCCGGCGCATTGTGCTGTTTGCCGTTTCGGTGCAGCCGCGCGACGTCGTCGTTCTTGTTCTACTGACGTTCACGATGATTACACGCGCTGGTATATTTGTTCTCGCTGATGATCGACCGGCGTAGGTATCACACGGAAAAAGGCCGAGATGATATGACGAAGACGGATGTTTTGTGTCGGGGCTGATGAAACGTATATACGAGCACGTGTGCGGAGGTGTCGTGCCTATTGAGGGAGACAGAGATGGAGATAAGGAGGATCGGCTTTGACGTGCTATGTTGCGAGGGTCGATGATCTGATGATGGTGCGTTCGATGCGTGAGTGAACTGATAAGATTTGATAGGGCTGGATACAGAGGTATCGATGGTCAGTGCGCGGGGAGCTTTATTCGATGCGAAAGCTGGGGTAATTAACTTTTGTGGATGGATCAGACACAAGAGTTGTAAGCTCTATATTCATGTAATGTGGAACGAAATAAAAGGTAGCCTCGATTTTCAGGATATGCTTATGCAGAGTGCCACAAAAACACATCATTTTGCGCGCGAGGCTTTTTGCCGGAGTTTCTATATGCATGCCTTTGAAGTCTACTTTATGGAGACAGTATGATGTTATAAAAGAAGCTTACGCGAGCTATAACTTGGATAAATATTGTTTTTACGAGGGTAGGAAAAAAAAGGTATCCACATGATTCGCAAAAATATTCTTCCATGACATAAAGAACTTATTCCAATCTGGTTATAAACGAGTAATGTAATATTACAGGTGTCACTTTTGAAAATAAAGAGATACGCAAACCGCATATGCCTTTAAAATGCTATACATCGCCGTATACAGCGGACGACATGATTAACGTCCGACGGACAAAACGTGCAATTAGCGTAACTAGAAACAGTCTGCTCTTCGCAATTGAAATGTATTCGAAGCGAATGACCAGACATTTTTCAGAGCCCCATCTCTGTCATTGACACTAGCACATCACTGCATATTAAAGTGGCAAACGTCAGAGGATATGAAGTATCAGCTCCGTAGCACTAACTATCTGTATATACTCTTGAACACCTTCAACGACATTCGCTTCTCTTCAAAGTAAACCGCGTAATTTCCCAACCATTTCTAACGAGCGTCTTAATCGAGCAAACCGCACGCTATTACAGTGCACACTTTATAGAAAAAAAAGAAAAATTCATCCTTTTACAAAGGAAAGACGCTCCTTTCCCAGAGTCACCCGTAAAGCGTCGATAATTGATCAAGAAGAAGAAGAGGCGGAGAAAAAAATTGACAAGTCGAATCCCGCAATCTCGCGCGAAAAAACCAACAAAGCGCAGCCTATTATCCACAGCGCGACGACGAGAGCAGCGGCGCGTTAAGACTCAGCGCATTAAAAAAGAAAACGCCGTCGCTATTAATCGACTATACGAGATGAGAGATACTTATACGATGATGTATACACGCGAGTGTGTGTGAGTCACGTCGCAAATGAGGTTCTCTGAGGTGAAAAGTCGTAGTTGCTGCAAAAGTCATTATAGCTAAAGCGCGAAAATTCTCTGACGCGAGTGACAGAGCTGAGCTGAGCTCGCGTGGTTGTACGTTGTTGATTTTAATGCGAGAGACTATCGCTGTGACAACGACTGGCTATTAAGCGCTGGATGAGCAGCATACAGTGCGGGTGGAGGGGACAATACTGGCTTTTGTCTTTTGCTGCGGACTATTTATTTTTTCGCACTCGCCGGACTCGTTTACCCTGAGTACGTCCTTTTGTGCGCGAGTGGAGGTGAGAATTTTTTCGACTGTCACACTTTTGCGGAACTGCGCTGTACTGTAACGTTGTGTATGTAGTTGCCGTGGTTTTGGAAGAGCAGTGGAATCGAAGCAGACGAGAAATGTCATCAAAAAGGTGTCTTATTTTTAGAATATGTTCAAACGACATACCTTGATTTTGCGATAGTTATTACAATCAAAACCCGAATTAACTGTACTTTAATTAATTAAAATCCACGAGAGCACCGACGAAATTACACGCCTGGATCGCCACACTGTTTCCATAGCTTTCAAAGCCCAAACTACCCAAAGAAACCTCTCTCGAATCCAAAGCCTCGACCCAAAAAACGCCAAACCCGTTAAACCGCGCGCACACCAGGCCTTTGCTAAATTACAATACCCAAATCATCCGAGTCCACGCACAGAGCTTTTAACAATATAGCCCGGAAAAAAAAGGTCTCAGCCCCTCTGGGGTCGCCAACAAAGTTCCACTGAAAAAAAAAAACGGAAGCAACAGTCAGATACAGCTTCGCTTGCGGCAACCAAAAAAGTGAAAAAAAATTGCAAAAATAAAAAAAAACAATAGAAACAAAATAAATAAAAACAAAAAAAAAAAAACAAAGCGTCTTAGCGCATACGCACATCGTGTGCGTTCTAATTTCGCTTAATCCCTTCCATATACGTATTCACTCTTGCGTTTTTTTTTCGACGTCGATAGAGCTGCGCGTGCGCGTGTATTTGCGAAAGAAATTTTGAACTCTCTCACACGTGGCCTACATTCGAAAATACCTGATCAGGCGGATTCTGCGGTTGGAATATACGGACGGGGATATCATTGAAGATGATGTGCGGTTGATTGTGTTATGGAGAGAATGCTTTGTGCGCGTCGGGTTTCTTTTTTGGAACTAGGGAGCGCATACGTGGTGATTGATGATATCAGAGCTCAATTGGAGTGCGGCCCGTTTGCGGGGAAGCGGATGGTTTGTTGTGATGGCGGCAGCGAAGTTGTCGCGCCGGAATTGTTTGAATTAAGTTAGACAAATTGCTTCGCCGCTAGATTAATCGCTAATGCCGTCGTCGAGAGAGATAGAGGATTCGAGTAGATTGACAATTTTCTGTGGAGATAATTCAATTTGCGAGGTTGGTCGATTTTCCAGATATTCTGGAGATTTTTAAAATGAATACGCAATGTCACGTTTAAAATTATAAAACGGATGGGTATAACTTTAGATCCTTGTATAAATATAACGTTACCGTTTGAATAGAGCTCACGTTAATATGCTTGATAAGCCGTTGTTTGAATTTGACCTAATAAGGGTATATAGGTTGTAACACAAGTATTTTTGACGTTAGTTCATATCAGCTTTATAAAATTTGAGAATTTATAATAAATTCGAGTAAATCAACTTCAAGAGACACAAGCACGATCAGAATAACGAAGCGTCCACACAGAAAATCATCCAAAAAAGATAATCCACATTAGCACATCTAGCACAGCCCAGAGAAGAACGGGCTCTGCGAAGGTTAATTCAACTAGCGCTGCAGAAGAGCGCTGAATTTTCGTCACGTGCGCCGCGCGCACAGCATCATCCCGGCTCCGCGAAACAATTAAAACGCGCAAAAGCCTCCTCTCAGCAGCAGCAGCGGTACAATACGTTCCTCCGCGTTATTCATCAGTAAAAGAAAACTAGTTACCCAAAGCCTATTACGCGATTTGGCCAACTAATTACCCTGGTAGAAATCTTGAGGAGTTGTTGCCGATTAATACCCGAGTTTGAGAAATTACGCGAATTTATCGGAACCGTTTTCGCCCGTTACCCCGTGTCCTGGTGATGTTAACCCGTGCAAAACTCGGTAACAACCCGCCAAGCAATATGAATTTAAAATTTGAGGTTATGATTTAGTGCAAGAAAATATATCATTTCATATAAAATAGAAATTATTTATTAATAAAGGCATTAAAGATTTAACTAAACATTAATTTGAATATATTTATTAATGAAGGCTTACATTTGTATGCAGTCATTTTTAATTAAGTAACATCAAAATTTTATAACTTACCCCTGGTAGCTGATGTCCAAGTCCAGTATTACTATTCCATTTGTGTTGTATTAAAGATATCTGAATTTTTGTACAGATATTTGTTAAACTATTTAGAAACCAGTCGCCGTATCAGTTTTTACTTAAATATCCTAGTTGAAATTGTCAGTTCGAGGGCTATGAGAAATTTTGGATTTGGCGGGTAACATTTCTTGTTAGGCTTGTTCCAGAGGATCTAATAACTCTAGCCACTTGTATTTCTGGTTTCTAGTGTATTTGTATATGTAGAAAGTTATAATAACTTTGCCTCTTTTCCCAATGCATTAATAAGAATTTTGACTTTTAAAAGTTACAAGTGGTTTTGATTACGATGACTGATTTTCAAATTTTGTTGCTGCTGTCATTCAGAAACCAATATACGTAAAGAGCTGATCTTCTGCATGCACATTTCTTTTACAATAACGAAATAATATTTAAAGTTAAATTGTTCTCAAGTGATATACTTTTTATTTCCATCCGGACCCACGTAAAAATTAGAATTCATCGCTGAGATGTTTGAAGATAGTTTCTGAATGAGAGCAGCAACAAAATTTGAAAATCAGTCATCGTAATCAAAACCACTTGCAACTATTAAAAGTCAAAATTCTTATTAATGCATTGGGAAAAAAGGCTAAGTTATTGTAACTTTCTACATATAAAAATACACTAGAGACTAGAAATACAAGTGGCTAGAGTTATTAAATCCTCTGGAACAAGCCTAACAAGAAATGTCACCGCCAAATCCAAAATTTCTCATAGCCCTCGAGCTGACAATTCCAACTAGGACATTTAAGTAAAAACTGATACGGTGACTAATTTCTAAATAATTTAACAAATATCTGTACAAAAATTCAGATATCTAGCTTTTA
>JAZHPH010000023.1:34171-307302 GCA_037356405.1 Nasonia oneida | reverse complement strand
TCTCTCTCTCTCTCTCTCTCTCTCTCTCTCTCTCTCTATTCGCGCGCATCGATTAATGACTCACACACCTGCGGCGGAGCGAGTGAGGGAGATGAGCATCAAGCGTGTATTATGTCTTTTTTTTCAGCTATAGTTTAAGGTATTCCGAATCGAGCGCGAAAATAAAATTGATGCGAGTACGCTGGAAAACTCCAAGTGTACAGCCATTTTAATAGGAGAGACAGAGACACACTGGTCTACTGTTACATATTTTATGGAGATCCTGCAGCAGCGCGACTATGACGCCAGCAGTCTGTAGGAATATAGTCTCTTAATATTTTATTCAATAGGCTCTATCTCTCTCTCTCTCTCTCTCTCTCTCTCTCTCTCTCGTATAGGCCGTCGCGGACGACGAGTGACATTACACCTCGTGCGGATTCACCAGCAGACGACCAGACGTCATAGCTATATGAATGTGTAGTGGTCGGTTACGTGAGTGTATTGGGCTGGGCGACACACGAATACACGATGCGATGTGTGTGTGCGCGATATACATGTAGCGAGGCCCAGGAAATCGAAGCCAGAAAGCGGCGAGGCTTCGCTTCCGCTTCGGAGTACACTTTTTGTTATTTTCACTTTTAAAATATCGTATCTGCTGCTGGCTGTTTGCTCGTATTTTTTGATTCTCCTTTCCAAATGATTTACCAAGCAGTTCGCTAATGCTTATGAGAGAAAAGTTCGAGCAGTTATATGCAGGCCTAACAGGGCAGTTTTAGCATGTCATTGTTACGACGCGAATGACAAAAGGATTGCACTAAAATGTTTATTATATCCAAGTCTCGCGGGTTATCTCCCTGTCAGACTCGCATATTTGCCTCGATGCATTCAGCCGGTGCTATATAATATACCGACGTCTACCCTTTTTTCGTTAAAATTAAAATACTGACGTAAATCCCGAATAGATTTGGCCCTGTGCAGTTCGCGGATATTCTTGTTGTTATATATACCGAGTATTGGGGCAGCGCACGCGGGCGTGTCATAAAAGTTTTTAACGCCGCATAAAATGGCTTCCCATGTATAGATTACAGACCCTATAATCGCGAGAGCGCGTACACCTCCCATTAATACTTTCCAGACTGCGCGCGTGCACATATACAGCTATAAATATACACATGGAATTGTTAAAACCCAGAGACCAAGAGAGCATAATCTTATATCCTCGCACTTTCGAGTCGCGCGCGGTTGGCCTACTTTTGTAAGAAGATTCAATAAGAATTCAGAAGATAGAGTAAAAATTTGCGTCATTGAAATTTGACAAATTACGAGGAATCAACAAACGTCGCCATACATCATGCGAATACCAGACACTAGTACTATACCGCGCGCCTTTTCATAAATCCGCATGAATAGAGCATCGCAACGAAAACCTGCTTACATGAAGCGTAATTGAAGCCGATTACAAGATACCTCGTCTTCTCTTTCTCTCTCAGTCGCAACATCCTCCAATTTCCATAAATAAACCCCACCGAGGGCAGCGCAAAAACCTCCTCTCTTCTCGAAGAAAATCTCTCCGCAGTTGCGCAGCAACACCCCCATAAATTATTGTCCTACGAACACACGCGTGCTTCGTGCGCGTCGCTCTAAAACAATTTTCATCCGATAATAATAGAAGCTGCGAAAGCGGAGCCTGTAATCTTTTTTTCCCCAGTACACACACAGACACACACACGCGCGCGCGCGCGCGCGTAAGCGCTACACCTATGCACAGGAGAAATCCCGTCGTCATCATCATCATCTCTCGTCGCTTCTACGAACAAAAATGAAAGTGCGCACGCGTGTGTGCGTCATATCACTCTGGGGTGAGAGAGAAGGAGATATAGAGATGATAGCGAGGCTCGTTCCGGAGTATATAGCCGACGGAAGCGGGAATATGAGAACGAGTTCAAGCGAAGCCATTAGGCGTATTTTTTCGTGGAGGAGGAAGCGGAGAGAGGGAAATTCGAGCAAAGTCGGAGAGTTCGCTCTCCCTCTGCCTACTGTTTAATTAGACCAAGTGAAATATTTGAGGTTTAAGCCGTTAGCTATACACATGCTGCTCTAAACGTCGCTGCTGCTACTATATACCGCACTGCTTTTATGCAAGAGGAGAGAGTCTTGAGGGAACAGCCGTGTGTTCTCAGGTGGGCTCTGATGGGTTAATTTTTGAACAAAGGACGGCAGCAAGAAGTTTGAATTTTAAAGCGCGAGTTTCCAAGTTCTAAGGCTCTGTCTTAACGGAGCTCTGGAGTTTGAAGGTTTTCGGGCTATGACTTTTTTCATTCTTAACGAAGGCTACGTATTTATACACGCGAACTAAGTAGGTGCTCGGATGTAAAAGAATGTACACAGAAGGATTATAATGAGAACCGAGTGTGTATACTCAGTGAATCAGTATATTCATAACGGCGATAAAAAGGTATTCCGTGTGTTAGAGTAAATTAATTACCTTATAATCTCGTAGACACACAAGCAGACGCAAAACTGGCGCTTATATTTACAGCATCGGTACAATAATCTCTTCCACAAACTAATCCCCGCCAGTTTCTAAGAAAAATACACAACCGTATACCACTTAACGTAAGACGCCCACAACGCGAATCCCCTACCCTCACGAAATAATTGATGACGCAGAAGAAGTCTCATCCCAGAGAGAGATAAAAGACAGAACTCTCGGGCTATCCCTCAAGCTCCGCGCGCGGGAATAATCCCCTTAAAAATTTCCGCAAATCCATCAGACCCATTGCAGAACCATCCTGATGCTTTAGAGCATCGCGCGGAGCCGCAGGCGTCCTCCCATCATCATATCCAGCACACACTCGTACACGCGGTATCGAATTTCTTCGCATCATCGTCATCAACCACGCGATCTCCGTAAGTGCGCAGCTTGCGGCTGTTTTTGTTTGTACGTTTCCGTCGATTTTACGCGAATAACGAGTCGTCCGCAGTGTTATAGCGCACGAGCAGCCTTTTTTAACGAACCAATCAGACGAAACTTTTAGGTATAAGGAATCCTCTGCTGGCGCACGCGAAGATGCTTCCGCGCATCGATTTTTCTCTTTTGGCACGCGTCGACGCGTGTTTTGGTGATGAAAGAGCAAACAGGAAAACGAGTGGAAAGCGAGATTTTTTTGTTTCTGTCGAAAGGTTCGCCGAAAGCCTCAAACGCACGTTCGAAAAAGCCCGATAAATCTCCGCCATCAGGAGTTGCGAAAACCGAAAGCTTTATACGCAGCAAGCCGAAGCGACGCGAAAAAGAAAATACTGTACGAACGCACACGGCAATAAAAACTCAGGATCGAAACGTTCGAAAAAAGGCAGCGTAAACCTCTTGCCCGAAAATCCCTGTCGTACACTGAAGGAAAGACCGAAAAGCCGAGATCAACCGGCCATAAAGCTTGGAATCGTTTGGCGAACGCGCGATGCAGAAGTCGCTCTCTGATTTCGCTCATCTTTTCCCTCTTTCTCTTCTACACCCGTGTATGTGTTATACTTATACAAAACGTAAGCGCGCTCAAACGGGTTTGCATGAAGCGGTAACGATGTTTTCTGCTCTACTGCGTCGTCGTTGCAAAGTCAAATTTGTATAAAATAAATCAAGATCGGGTAGTACATGCGCACGCAAGTTTACAAGCTGTACAAGAGTGTCATATTTTTTTCTCAGCTGTTTTTTGGGATACACATCGGTCGATCAGAGGCTAATTGGGTGGAATTGCTGCCTGATGATAATATGGGCTGCAACGTTGCGAAAATAAGGTTGATCGTTACTTCTTTTGCCTCGCTGAGCTGGATCTGCATTAGCATCGCTAATTTCGATGCGCCGAGTGGCGTCGCTGTATACGCGTTCCACTCTCTAAAGATCAATTAGCGAAATTTCACCTCAATTAGGGGATACTCGCTAATTCGAAATTACAAGTTCCGCGAGCGCGTGTTTTTCATCGACGATGCGGCTCTAATATTCTTCTTCTGGAGAGCACGAGGATGTCTTTATTTTGAGGGGAAAGCTTCGTTTCGTTACGATGGTTAAGAGATTATATTTGAAATTTTGAAAAAAATGATTGGCTAAAAGCGTATATTACTTGTGGTATTTAAAATGTAGCTCTAGTTTATGCTCGATTGTGGCTCTGCATTGTTATTGGGCTGAGTTTTAGAACAATATTTTTGGGAAGATTTTTTCAATGCATGAATATTTGACAAACCAAAAAATGTGGTCTAGGTTAACTGTATTTTTAATAGTATATATATATATGTTAAAGTATAATAAAAAATAACAAAAGATGTTAAAATGACTACATAAAACATACATTTAACTGTATTTTGTATACAGTTTGCTTTCGATTGTAATTTATAATTAAATAAAGAGGTATTCGGAGTAAATTATTGATATAAGAATTAGGAAGAGACCGAGCGTTGGTTCATCACGAATTCAACGAAGCTTATCCGTACAAATTCATAACCAGACCAGAAACACAAAACATTCTCGCGAACAAACCGAAATTAAATAAAAATCCTACACTTCAAATATATTTCCGGCAGACCCACGCCACTCACATATCCCAAACTCGGAAAATAAAATCCTCGAAGCCGACAGACGAATCGCCTAATATCATCCACGTGTACTGGCAGCAGAAGAGCAGAGCAGAGAGATATTGTAAAAATGCTCCTTTGTGGAAGCGCCTCTCTCTCTCTCTCTCCTCCTTCAGCTCTGCTCTTTTTTCTCTCTCGGCGCTCGTTCGGGTGAAGCGAGGCTGCTGAACTCTCTCTCCCGGAGATTTTGGGAGTATACGCGGTCCACCTTTTTTACCTTCTTTTCGTCGATGCCACGACGAGGTATACGTACTCGGCGATTCTTTCGCGCTGAGTCACTCTCGGTATGAAAAATATCGGAGCATCGAATTTTGCATCGTTGTGCGGCGGAAAAAAGCGATTTCTCTCTATTGCCAATTATTAGGAAATTTGAATTAACTTTCGAATTGAGGGAGGTAAGAATTTCTTTGGCGCATAATTGATCGGGGAATTGATTGAAGCACCGGAAGCGAAATTCCGCGAGCAAACATTTTGGTATACAATATTGATTTTCGCAGGGTAAGGGAGGAATTCCGCAGCTAAAATAATCACTCATTCATAAACACGATCTAGCTCGATTTCAAATAAACAGAGTTGGCTTCTTCGCCGGACTGTTTGAACGACTGCATGTTTCTATACCTAATTTTTATTTAACAACCTACTGATGACGTTTGAGCTTTCTATACTTTTTCCGCATAAATTACGTTGATATACTTAAGCAGATTGTTTGAGCTCTGCTGTAACACGTAGAAACGAATATATATTTACCCACTATTACCAACTCATTTGCATCTGATTTCTCGCTAAAAACTTAAATATGATTCAATTTTTTTTAATCCACATAATCCTGTTATAAATATTAATAAAATCTTAAAATTGATTAGACACACTTTTTCTTCGAACGCACGAAGGTCGAGTATATACGCTTGTGTACCTTGCGCTCGGCACTAAGATTTCATTTATGCATCAGCGCAAATCTTTGTTGAAGGAAAAGTTTTTGTAAGTTTACGCTGGGAATTACCGATTGTTGCGGGAATAAAAACAGAAGTTGAATAAAACATTCGTCGTTTTTTCCATGGCCTCTTCCTCGAGATTTTTGTAATCCCTTTGCAATTGTGAATTCCAAAAGAATGCTTCTACTCAGGCTTTATTCATTTATTTCCGACTGAAAATGGAAATGCTAAATGTATACATCAATTTAGACTCGCGAACAGAGCAATCAGCATTAAGCCAACTGCGAATTATGGAGGAGTTTTTTCCAATTTAGGCAGCACTACTCGAGTCTAAATGTACACAATGCGTGTAACGATCCTTTAAACAAAAAAATCAACGAATTTATCACGTTACGATGATTTCAAATCAAATGTTTGATCAGGGTAATCAACCGAGTGATTATTATTGATTTGGCTGTATATCCATTTCGAAATTAGCAAGCTGCTTTGATATATAATATTGATAATGTACACGCTCGAATTTCTGAAATTTAGTGAATATAATACATTAGGAGAGCATTTTAATAGATTGCTTTTGAAACTTTTATGAAAATAATAATAATAATGATGGTATATCACGCGGTGCATCGGACGATCGATTAAAGAAAGCACATACATATATCGTATTTGAAGATTATAGGAATGTCAGATTGTACTGATTAAAAGATCAAGAAATTCTTTTCATTTTTACGCAGGCATGACTTGACCACGTTTACAGTAACGTGTACCGTATTTTCTCATGCGAAACCTGTCATTGTTTCGTGGAAACTCATGTGAGTGATCGATGGCGTTCGCCGACTCGAATGAAATGTTACCTTCTAAATCAGAATTGAGATAGTACAGTAGCAGCCAAATCTTTGTTTTTTTTTTCGACTATCAGAAAGCTAGTACATAATTTACAAAAATAGAAGCTACCATATCACGTTTAGAGGTCTTCCTTTCACATTGAAGATATTTATGTTTTCGTATAAAACCTCATAACTTTTTCTAGAATTGATGCAATAGATCAATGCCTCGCGTTAATTTCAATGTAACGTATTTTTTTCACTTCGCTTCTGAAATAGGCTAAGGCTAACGAAGTTACGGAATCGTATACGAGACGGCAATTTCGTTTCGCGATGCTTCGTGTACAACAATCTTCTTTCTCTCTCTCTCTCTCCCCTCGTCATACTTCACTCGTTCCAATAATCATCGTCCTTTGACGCAACGATCTTGTCGACAATAAATTAACGGCGCTTTCTACCTCGGAAACATCAGAGTCGTTACGAAAACACGGCACAAACCCTCGGAGCCATCGGAAGCCACCAGGAGTTTTCACCAAAGTAATCTTGGCTGCCCAGCACTTGATCTCGCTAGAAGAGTGAAACAAAGGCCCCCTTTTGAGACAAGCTAAAGAAGACGCCTTTGAAGTTTTTCTCCTTATTTAAAACAAGCCGTACACAGAGAGAGGGAGAGAAGAGCGCGTTTTTACCAAAGGCATTATATACGTAAATCAATTCGTGCTCTGAACTGAAGTTACGTCGGCACCGCTTCATAAATTGCAAAAAAAGGGGTTAATAAATTTTTTGCTCCGACCCTCGAGGAGAAAAACTAATATTTCACGCTCCTAGCGGATATTAAAAGAGCCGCTGTGAAGTCGGAAGCGCGATGGTATTTTCTCTTTCGCGCGTAATTTAATACAAAGTATAACGAATTGCTGTGCATTAAAAAAAAACGGCGGCAAATTTGATTTGCGATTCTCGAGTATACACCTGCATCCTATCCCGTATACATTCACATCAGAGGGGAAATTCGCTTGAAAAGCGTAAAATGGAAAAACTGCAAGCGAGAACGAGAAATTCCCCCCCCCCTCCCCACCGAAATAGCGGTGGAAAAATTGGCTCTGTATATTCATAAATTGATATGCATTCTATATCTGTACGCGGGACTACAGTCGAACCGGAATACTAAAAATTGTTGCAGAAATTCGGTTCATGCGCACGTGGGTGTGTCATATTTGAAAATCCCGGAGAAAATAGCGTGTATATAAGCTCGGGAACTGTTGAAAAAAATATTATTGCGTTTTCAGCACGTAATCCTGTGCATGGCGTTCAGAAATGTCTCGTATGAAAAAGAGAATGCGAAAATTGGCGAGCGAAATAACGATGCTACGTATACGAAATTCGACGTTATTTTCGGAAACAGCGGGTATAGTTTGGTGATATTGGAATATTGTAATTTTAAGAGACCGTGAGAGAGAGAGAGAAAAGGGGAATACTATTCAAAAATAGAGAAAGAGACGGAGAAATTTATTCATTTATACATCTCTCCGACACCTGAGTGTTAGAGAGATACGTTTTTATATTCTCTCGAGGGAAGAAAATTCGAGTGGACCAATCAACTGTCGTAGTGTAGCTGTATATATAGCTATACAGCTGGGCATTCATAGAGCGCGGCTCGAAATTCGAACGTATTCCACGCGCGAGAGAATTTTTCTCTTTCTCTGAATTGGAAGCACATATCAGCGGTGTACAAAGTTAAACTTTTGAAATTCCGCGTTTTCCGGCATCGATCACGTATACCCATACAGCCGCGTCCCGCACGTTTGGATATCGGCAAACTCGCTGCGACTATATTTCCGAAGAGAAGTAAAATCTTCTCGGAAACGCCAACTTTTATACAACGCTTGTTCTGATGGAAAGCTTCGTACGAATTTCAAAATTTCGTCGTAAACAGGGCGATTCCGTCGTCGACGCCGCTTCCCGGAACGATAATCTATACCTGCATCGGCAGTAAGTCAGTATAATCTCTAGCGATCACGCACTCGTATATCTTAAGTACCCGGAAAATCAAGCTAACGAAACAGCGCGCACGAGAGAGAAGAGGAATTGTCCCCGTGAACTTGGGCAAATTCATTCGACACCCGAAATAGCGCACCCTCTCTCTTGAAATAAAAATCAGCACTTTTTCAATCGGAAGCCGTTGCGATCGTCCGAAGGGCTGTAAGGTACTCCAGTGAACAGCGTCAAAGGGCCGCGTGTAAACACCGCACAGAGCCAGTCATCCGAACAGAGATAGAGAGAGAGAGAGAGAGAGAGAGAGAGAGAGAGAGCCAGACGAGCTGCATATCTATACCCTCTCTCGCTCTGTCTCCGTCTCCCTCCCACTCGTGGTACATACCTCGGAGAGCTGAGTACAGTAGTATGCTGGGTCGGATCGATCCGCCTCTCGGCGCCGCTCCTTCCTCGTGGCTGAAGACACTTTTCCTGTCTACTCCGGCTGCACCAGCTGGCTCTACAGATCCTCTCAGCTTCTTCCGCTGACTGCGTGACACTCCGGATGATTCGCCGAGGACAGATATATATATATATATATATATATATATATATCTACATACACGACTATCGGACAGAGTATACAGTCGCACTCTCGCTATGTCGTCGGTATCCCGTTAGCTCGGCAGGGATGCTGCTGCCGGCGACGACGGCCTCGAGGACATCCTCTCCGGGGGCGGTTGTTCCACTATATACCGTCCCCCCGACACACATGCGTATACGGCTCTCGCTCGGAGAACACGGTTATGTTGTCTTCCTCGCGCACTCCTCTCCCTCTGCACACTGCAGTGCGATCATGCGTTGATTATAACCTATATATATATATATATATATATATATATATATATGTGTGTGTGTATAGTAGAGCTCGTACACATCCCAGCCGAGTGTGTACGAGCGCACACGCGATTGTGCGTAAGTGAGTTCGAAGAGGAATAGTATACAAGAGCAGTACTTAGTAGAGGATAAAATCGCGCGCGAGAGACACGAGATCTCGGTCGGCTGCCGTCAGCGGCGAGACTGGCCGCCGCGAGTGCGTTCGTTCGTTCGCTCAGTGCTGCTGGCCTGCTGCTCTGCTTCTCCCTCCCTTGCTGTCGGTGTGCATGTATATATGTATATACCTGCTGCCAGTGCGCGGGTTCGTTTCTCGCTGCCGCTGCCGCTCTGCTGTAAGTGTATAAGTATATCTATGTATATATATATATATACCGAACTGTGGGTATTCTTGAAAGTATATATATAGTTGGGCTCTGGACGTGCCTGCGTACGCGGATGTGTTGGTGTGCAGCAGGACAGACGCGGTGTATACGTACACTATATACTGGATAGACCTGCGGGGTAATTAAGGCTTTTTTAATTAGTTTTCGGGGCTGTATGCTTCATAGCGGGGAATTCCGGTTTCTCGCTGTGTTTTACGTTTTTTTCTCGTACAAAATTAGACACGTACAGGTTGATATAGAATGAGTACTAACGATAGTTCTGCCTCGAACTCAAACACCCCCCTAACGAATTACCGCTATATAGCTTACTGCAAACATCGACGGTTCGAACAATCCCGCCACAGCGGCGCCAACTTATCCAACTCCCGCGCTATTTCCAATTGTCAAACATGTGTATATATATATATATATATATATATATATATATATATATATATATATCCGCTCCTATATCCTATACTGCTGTGTGCATTATAATTCTATGTATCCATCGTACTCCATCCCCCGGAGACTTTATCGTTCTATTCCCCGATGCAGTTCTCGAAAGCGGTTCTCATCTCGCGGCGGCGCATCAGCATCAGCTGATGTATGCGTGCCCTCTTATCTGTGTGCGTGGGTAGTGTGTTTGAGTTTGCGCGCGTGAGTTTTTCGCGATGCTGTAGATATCGGCGATGGATAAGCCGCGTATTGTTGTGCTCGTGTTATATGTGTATATAGCTATATCGACGCGAATTTCCGGGCGCTGTGTTCGTGCGCGCGGCTGTAAACAATACATATATATATATATATTCACTGCTGATGGTGCTTTTTGTTATTATCGAAGGTTCTCGTAATCGCGCACTGTGTTACGTATTTGCAAGTTTTGAGCATCCATTATTCAGTGAAAAAAAAAATCGTTAAGCAGACCACTTGAAAATGCAGCCGATGTGGGATTCCCCGGTCTATATATTATATTATATTAATAAAATACAATCGAAATCACGTAACGGTACATATCATCGTCAGGAATATCAATCAGAGTTTCGTGTGCGCGAGTATATAGCCGAGCGGGCAGATAAAGAAGTTCAGTAAATTCTACTGATCGCCGATATAGAAGACAAGGATACACAATATTCACCGATGCTGAGGCTCAGGTAATATTGTATCATATGCGATCCGGACACCATCGGAATTCAACGGGAGGTTCGATTCGATCGTTCGAGATTACATCTGACGATTCTGTGCGTTGAGTACAGTAAAAAAGTCCGTTTTATTTATACATACTTGAAAGAAATGAGAAGAACGAGAAAAATAGCTTATGCACACATGTGCAGTACCGGCCTGTGATTCACTGCTCCTATATGCGCGTTTTGCAATCGTCGACGTTTTACTCTTGTGTACAATGTGTTTGTAATATGTGCCTTATTCTCAAGCGGCTGATTGATTCTTGAAAGTAAATAATACAAAAAACGATCGTCTATAAGAACACATGCACAATTTGTTTTTTTATGCGGAGCGAAAATTGATTCCGCAAATTGGCTATATACACGTCGTCTTGGTTGGTAAATATATAATGACGAGATCGATATGGAGACTCTATATGCGCAACATTGGTCTGCTGTCATAACTTGCGGTACACCTAATTTCAACAACTGCAGTTTTTTTTCGTATTATTCGAAAAATACATAATTTCGAGTTCTAAATATACACTTTCAAAACCTTTCGGAGCTTAATCAATTACCTATTATTGTTAGAATCGATCGCGCGGCTAAAAATTATACACTCCGATGAATTTGATAAACGATCGGTACTTATAATATATACGCGCGTGTGTATATCTATAATCTCGTATCGGTACAGACTAAACTCGATGCAATCTGAAATAAATCGTTATGAGCGTGAAAAAGTGATGATTTCACCTCCACGTGCGTGCATGTAATACCTAATTGTTTTTCGTAAGTCTCTCGCGGATTAAAGCGTATAAAAAAAAAAATACTCGTTGCGTCAGTTCGCGCATATACCTATATGGGTATATCAATTACTCACATATAACTCACAGTTTTTTCTATCAAAACATTGAATAATTCTAAAACACAATTTTAAAAAAACTCGCAGCGACGAAATGCCTCGATAAGACTATTTTCTCTCGAATCATGGCACTAATACGATATTACAAAAGCATGATAAATCGACAATCAGATCTCTCAATTACCTGCAACTCCACAACGGATAAAGCAGTAGCAAATCAATCGAAAACGATCAATAATAAACAAATTATCCACCAGTCCTTTACATTACCAGCGAAGGCCGACAATGTAGGCATTCCCCCTATCGTCGTAAAACCCGTTTCTCTCTCACTCTCTGCAACTTATATCTCCTCTCGGAAAGCTGACGGTATACATTCCTCGCTTCCCCCACTATAATAAATCCACGGAAAGTCCGTCACTGAACCAACGTCGAAAAACACACCCTCCTTACCCCCACCCCTCCCGCTCAACACATCGTCGCGCACGAGTCAGTGTCGACTGTCGACCAGCTGCAGTCCATGTGTGCGCGCTACCGAGCTCGGACTGATGCCGCGGTCGGAAAAAGTCGGAAAAAGCGGCTGCATGCGTGAGTGTGTATCAACAAACGCGGTGTGCTACTGCTTGCAATAATACGCTTACGGCCGCTGCGTTCTGACAGTCGAACGATAGAGAATCTCTCCGCACATAGTTGCGTGTACTTACACACTGCATCATCGTAACATCGATCCGCGGGAGTGTCGTCTGGCGAAATTCTCCTTTGGGGCGCTCGCTGCACATCCTCGAATACAATACACGGCCGCGAGAAAAATCGAAGAGAGCTGCGATTCTACTTTCCCTCTGTATATAGAAAGCGGCTGCTGCCGAATAGAGCACAGTGCCATGTTTTACGAGTCTCGGAGATGACCTTCCGGCCCTTCCGCGAATCAGCCCATCTCCGTGAATTCGGGGAAGCGATCGAGTTTTGTGCGGACACACATGTGCTCCATCAGCCGCCCGCATTGCTGGAGGTTAACCTTAAAGCTGCTGCTTGTACTGCAAGGTTCGTCGATCGCGAGTTATAAGTACTTAGACTGGCATATATACTCAATTTTTTTTGCGGTCTGTTATACATGTATATGGGGGGGGGGGGGGGGGAGGCATTTTTGTTTTGTTTGGGGGGGGGGGGGGGGGGGGGGGGGGGGGGGGGGGGGGGGGGCGAACGCATTGTTGATATGTGTGCGCGCGTGGGAACGGGACTGCAGACGACGAGTATGTGTGACGTTTTTTCGTCTGCTAGATGCCGTCGCGATATGCTTCATATGGATATATTTACTTCTTTCCGGGTCGTATGAGAGGAAAGAGACGCGTTTGTTGACAGAGTAATTGGACTGAGTAATTGGATTAACCTTTGTTAACGACTCGGAATAATAAACGTCGTCTGGGATTTTCTTTCACGGCCGCACGAGAGCGAATTCATTGCTTTTGATTAGCCTCTCGTTCATTAGTCTTGGGGGTCAATTGGATACTCTCTGCGCATAGCTATACATTGGTTGTAAACTTTCAATAATTATATTTTCGCTGTGTGTGACTGGCCGGCTCGCTTTTATTTTATTCCCGAGATTTCGCCTTATCTTTACTGGCAACGCATTAAATTTAATATGTTTCTTGTGCTGCCTGCGTATGTTATAAAATTACTGCAGACTATCCGGAGATAATAATTTCAAACTAGTTATAAGTTAATTTTAATTGGGCTATTTCATATTTATGTGCAGATTGCAATGAAAATGCACTCCACTGCGCGTTCTCACCGGAAAGATTACTGCGTGAAGAGAATTCACTCGTAGCGATGAATGAAATATGACTGGAAAATAAAATGGCAAATGTGAATTGACATACTCTTGAGTTGTTTTAAATAATGAGTTCAACCATGACAATGGCACTACAATTTTAAGGATGTAAAGAGCCAGAAGATAATCGATAAGCAATTTATAGATCTGAAATAATGGATCTGATTCACGTATACTCAACTGGAAGCAGATCTCGAAGAAAATTTCAATAAGCATATGATAGTTTTTAAAGTAAGACATGAATTAGATATGATTGGTAAATTAAAACATGTTAACCTTCATTAACAATGCATTCTCAACATTGCTCAATACAGATGCTAGACTGGCAGTGTTATACAAGTGCGAATCTCTGTATTTGACTAGAACCGTGAGTACTCTTCATCCTACTTATCTCAGCTCACATATAGTTTAATCTCTAATAAATAAGATATGCTCGTAGATAATTTGACAGCTGTTTACCCTCCATTATCTATTCAAACAGCTAAATTAACATATCAGCTTCTTGATTTACACTTTTTTCTCCCCAGAAATTCTCTGGTTCCGTTGAGCACTGGGCTTCCTTATCAGTTCTACGCGTACACATCAGACATGATAAGTCTTTTCGAATAGAGTCTATAGCGTTGCTCTTGCCCGAAGTGACGAATAATAATTCAGAGTAAAATCACGTTTCACTCGCGGCTGTCATCCCGTTGGGATATTTTCGTCAGCGCGACATCAAAACGAAATAAGCAGAGCGAGCGCAAACAACAGAAATAACCTCGTTTATCTCGTTTCAGGTCCCCAAAATGTCGAGAAGACTAAGCTTCTACTGTCTCATCCTGCTGGCGACCATCTGCATATTCATCTTGGCGTTGAACCAGCGCTACAGCAACTACATCGAGCATCGTCTCCAGCCAATTATTTCGGTCAGTAGAAGCCTGCAGTTTGCTTGCGCATAGCACTATGCGAGAAAGTGGAAAATTGCTCTCCCTCGCGTCCGTATACGTGGGCGCATCAGTAGCGCGAATTGCGTTAGCCGCGATTAGATTCGTCCCCAAAAGAGATCACATAACGCACAGTCTCGCATATAGCCACACATATTCACGCTGCGTACACTCTGTGGCTTCTCTGTTAAGTATAGAGAGAGAGAGAGAGAGAGAGAGAGAGAGAGAGAGAGAGAGAGACGAGAACGATTCCAGCGAACCGCGCCGACAATTCAGTAGCTGGCCGTACTCGTCTATAGAGACATGCTTCTCCCTATGCAGCCGCACACGCGGTCAATTTTCTACTGTATTATTGCGAGCAAACGAGCACCGCTATTACGTAGACAAGAGAAACAGAGTCGATTATTTCTTTATATATTTCTCTTTGTTTAGTTTGTAGTCAAGCTGTGGATTGTTCGCACAAAAAGCCAGCGGCGGCGCATTTATTCCCGATTGCGTAAAAAGGATTGTCCGCGAGGTTGTGTAATCCGATGAGTTCTGTAAACGCGACGTTTTAAAGCTCGTTACGCGCGACGGACACAAAAATGTTTATAACACAATGAGTATGAGAAACCAGGCCGCGCCGCCGTTTCGCAAGACGAGCACTTGGCGTTAAATTTGAAATTTTAATCGAGAATTTAGGGGACGGCGGAAGCTCGTGTATACCGCAAAAAGCGTTGACCCCCGAAATTCAATTCCGATGTGACAGCTCCTTCGACGGGGAAACCGACAAAAAATATATAACAGAGACAGATATGTGGGTACCGTTTCTTTTTATCAGCGAAGATAGACATAAATAGGACGTTTCCATAGAGAAAGTATCCGTGTATAACATGAGCGAGCGAGTCGCATCGCTGGAACGAGTTTTTTTTCTTCCTTCGAGCCATTACCTACATATACGCCGATCATTATATGCCATATATGCGCGTGGAACTTTTAAACTTTAGTTATCGATTTCGAGAACGATATGCAAGGCGGGAGTAGCTATTTTAAAATCATTCGTGACGCGTCAGTCGAGACGCTGCTAAAGTGCAAGTCGCTCTCCCGGCGATAATGGCCGCTAATAAAAAAAGCAATCAGCCCATTACGCGACGCCGGCTGTAAACATTTAACGGGTCGCGCGCTATCGCGAAACTTATATTGCGCGGATCGAATGGCGAAAATATATGCGGTTCCGTATTTAATTTATAGGATCTAAATATTGTGTGACGGCCGCGATTCCACACATAATATCTACGTTTGGTTTGTCATCATTTTTTGTGTTCCTCGATTAGGAAGCGGAATTAAGATCCCGAATGAAGTACCAAGAGGCTCCAGAGCCGTTTGCGGTACCGACGGTCAAATACGACGATCCTTTCATGGTAAGTCGTGTTTGCGCGTGTGCAGAGAGTCGCTATTTGCATACAATATGTCGCTACTTCGACGGCTCTTATATGTGGCATGCTTCGATGAAATTCTGACTTGTAATATTTAACGCATGCTTATTGTAATCGGCTCGAGAGAGTTTTATCGCGCGATCAGTTGCTTTTGAATTTGACGGATCGGTTTTTTTTAAGGTAGCACTGTTTGGAGCTTTGTAGAATAGCTATATTGTTGTGTAGAATTAGATGCACAATGTATTACTCGCTTCTTTTACATTTGTACGGCTTGTAGTAAAGCGAAATTTATATTTTACGCGTCTCGTCCATAAAGAAAGCTTTCGATAGCTCGTTTTAAGTAATGATGCTTGCGCTATACGAGTGTGTAATAAGGTATTGTGTGTACATCGGCATCGGCGATTAACGGATTTCGTGCATCACATCGCGATAACGCAAGATTTTTATGGAAGGACCTACGCGTGCTATTACTGTTATTATCATAATTTTATATCTTTTCCTCGAGTTATCCGATGAACTTTTGTGAAATGCCTCTATGCTCGATTAATCAAAATAATTTGTAATCGCTTGCGTTGCACATTTAATACGACCGCGATTCGAGAGGTTTGTTTATGATGAATGTTGGAAACTCTAATACAATTTATTTTCTCTGAGACATCGGAGAAAGGTATTTTCTTCGTTTTTTACTTTACAAGTAAAGTCATTTATGCACACGACGTCTATCTCTGAAAAGCCTTGATCTCCTCGCTATACACCAATAAATTCACTCAAATTATAGCTCTTCCATCAAAGCTGATGCATATACGTCAAAGTATATAGGCTTCGATCGCATAGGTGCATATATAGTAGAGGCGTATACTAATTTTCACGTCTTCCTAAAACGGTCTCAGGATTGGCTTCGATCTTGAGGTCGGATAATGCTTGGATTGACTGGATGAGGACACGCGAGCTATATCGTCGACGGTCACTCGTGTATATATGTAACACACTGCATGATGCTGCGGAGGCTATAAGTAGAGTTGGTGCTTGCATTAATTTTTTTTTTTTTTTTACAATTTTTATTGTAGTCATACTTGTGTATTCTGATGACGGTTATGACGAGAGATGAGGTGCAAGAGATGTTTGCATAAAATTAACGAGTATAATTGGTCGTGTAATGAAATCTGCAGTGCGGTTTTTGCCATTAAATTTTTATAACATCACAGAGAAACGTCGACGCTTTAATTCTATCTCTCTCTGATATTAAAAAAAAAAAAAAAAAAACACAACAGAGGCGAATAGAAAAAAAAAATTCTCGATAGCATCTCTTCCACTGCTAACTCGCGCGCTTGACTCTCCCTCGCGGCTCATTTCTTCCATTCTCTCTATACTTTATAATAGTCTTTCGCCGATGCGCGAATGTGGCACAAGTCCAAGAAATCAATGTCAAGCAGCGGAGCGTCGAGGTGAGGAAAGAGAGAAAAAGAACAACAGCCCCGCATGAATGTTTGAAAAGGGAGTCACGCCGCGACTCGAGAGCCTATATACATATGTATTTCGCGCATCGATCGAAAGTCTTATAAGCACGTAAGTATAGAGAACAATCTTGAGAAAACAGAAGTGACGTTTCTTGCAGAACTACATGAGGGCCGGAATGTACAGCCTGGAGAATCTGACGCTGACGGAGATCACCGAGGTGGTCGAGCTGCAGAGGCGCATCATAGAGAAGGAAATGGAGGATTACGTCTATCCGGACGGGAAGTACGGAGTCTATGCCAAGTGAGAGACTCTTTTGTGCTGGCTTGTTTCGCGGTTTCGTGGCGGATTTATGAATGGGGGGTATTGTGGCTTTTTTGGCGACGAGGTTCGGCGAGGATTTCGTAGAATGCGAATGGAATTTATTGATTTAACAGTTTTGAATAAATTACTGCAGATTTTTTAACTTTAAATCAGGACGAACTAGCAACTTAATTCATTGTTATTTTTCTTTTAAGCGCGATGGTTCCTCGTCAAATTGAAGCTTTGAACGGTTGGTAATATTGGCCTAGGCGAAAATTTGCATCTACTTATAAGCTTAAAAACAGCAGGAATATAGTCGTATATTTTGAAAGAATGAGCTTCACTTTTAAAACTTATTTCTCATTCGCTTCGATGATTAAGCGATCAATCATTCGAATTATTTTTTTACATCGCGACTTGAGAATTCTGACGGTTGATACAGAATTCCTGGAGAATGTATCATTGATTCAACAATCTAGCATTTGAATAAAATAAAATTTTATGGTAAAAAGCTGTATCGTTTAACTGTTTATGCAGAATAGTTTGTTGTATTCTACTCAAGCTTACTATTTAGTACGCAGAACTGGTAGCCTATCACCAAGATATTCTTTTGAATTAAAAAAAAACTGTACAATTTTTGGAGCGTAATAATAACAGCCGTGACTTGAATTTCGAACCTTTACGGAGTGTTGACTATTATCCAGTGAGGCTTTTTTGCGCTCCACGCGTGCGAAAAAATGCGAAATTACCGTGAATCACGTAAAAGAAGCATTTTTTACAGTTACGAACTGATAACACGTTCGGCAACTAGTAATTAACGTTTAAAAAAATTGTTTACCGATTCTTCGTACGGTACACACTTTTCACGGTACGTTAAGCGAAAGCGAACAAAAAGTACTACGAAATGCGAATGTTTATCGTATGAAATGAGACGCTTTCCATTTAAAGAAAAAAGCTTCATTGATGTGAGTATACTTTATAGATAGGAATCAGAAAGTTAAATAAATCATGAGATTCTATCAACGGTAGCTGGAAGCGAAAAGTTAACTTTTCATTAGATTCTAGTATAAAGGAGAAAAACTACGCGTTTTTTCCTGGCACTAATAAATATGTAGTACACGTTATTCCAAGACCACACATTATTCCGAATCAGTTATTAAATTCAATGACGTCATCTCGATGTCTTGCAAAAGTAAAAAAACTTTCAGTCAACAAAAAAAAAGCTTCGTTCGCCGTTATGTTTATCGCGAAAATCAAACGAGATTATGAAAAATAAGCATATCCTCGACAACTAATCGAACAATTTTCTCCGACAGCAAACTCGATGACCTGGTGATGGAGAAGGAGGGCAACCCGGTGCGAAGCGTCATACTGACGACGTGGCGCAGTGGGAGCACCTTCCTCGGGGACATTCTAAATTCACACCCAGCCAACTTCTACCACTACGAGCCGCTCCTGCACTTCGGCATCGTCCAGATCCGTGAGCCGCCCCTTTCCGACGAGGCCTTAGCAAATTTAGACTCGATGTTCAAGTGCGACTATTCTACCCTAGGTATATCGCCCGTTAAGATTTTATCTGCACTTAATACTCTGCAGTGTGTCTGTATCGATTCGCGCGTATCCGTTTGTGCGGGTTATAGACGGTATTGAATAATTCAATGATCGTCGTGTAGTATATGCATAGTTTCGTTATCCCGATTGATGATTTATACGCTTGTTTATATGGCAGAGCGGTACCTGAGCTTCGGAAAAAGTGCGCATCCCTGGGTGTTCAATCACAACACGCATCTGTGGAAACAGTGTCTGCTTCACAAGAGGATATGCTGGGATCATCGCTTCGTCACTAAATTCTGCAAGCTGTTCCCCTTTCAGTCCATGAAAATCGTCAGGCTTAGGTTGCAGCCCATGGAGAAGTTTTTGCAACAGAACGAGTACGTTTCGCGTAACACGATCTGCCTATTGTTATCGATTAATACTGCGGGATTTTTTAATAGCAAATAATGAGATAATCATCGTCTGCCAACAGATTAGGCATAAGAATAGTGCTGCTGATTCGAGACCCTCGAGGAGTTTTGCAATCGCGTAAGCACCGCGAGTGGTGTCCCAGCGAACCCGACTGCTTCGATCCGACTACTCTGTGTAACGACATGATCTCGGATTACAATGCCGCCGTTAGATTTTCCAAGCGGTATCCTGACACTTTCAAGTAGGTATCGATAAAAGGAGCTATACTTGACGATAAAAATTCTTTCGTTGAAACATTGCGGTGAAGTGTGGAAAAATATGAAAGAATTTTATTATCTTGATAAATTTATCGAGTGGCCGATGTAACCGTTCAGAAATTTTGCCTCTTATTTTCAAGTTCGAGTCACGTATTTCACTTTGAGTGCTTTAATCATTAAAGCGCCTTCAAAAAGTTAGCGTTAAAAATTCAACTTTCGGCTTTCAGAGTAATTCGCTACGAAGACCTGTCGCTCGACCCGTACGGCCACACGGAAAAGCTCTTCAAATTCTACGGTCTACACTTCCACGAGGACGTGCAGCGCTTCCTGGACACCCACACCAAGACTGACATCGGCGGTTTGTCGAGCACTTTCCGCAACTCCAAAGCAGCACCGTTTCACTGGCGCAACGACCTCGACTTCGAAGAGGTCGACGAGATCCAGCAAGAATGTAATATCGCGATGCGCCTCTGGGGCTACAATTTCGCTGCGAACGCGACCCACCAGAGATACTTTGATCCCGTCACGAATTACAGTCTGCGCAGCAACGAGCTATGACCGGTGCTTTCGTCCTCCGATTACTTGTTCTTTTGTGGATCGAGCTTTTTGGACTGTATGTAATTTACATACAACTCGAGAGTTTTACTTTTTACGACGAATGATATATGCGATATCGCATACTTGCTTTTAAACCGATACTGTACATAAACACATATCAAAACGACGAATCTCTTATTGCCCGATTTTTATTAAAATCTTTTACTCGCGTATGACTTTTAGTCAGGTAAATCTTTATTCACTCTCAACGCTATTGATAATACAGGTCGGAACTCATCAGATTATACTTTTCTGTAATTGTGCATAGTACAAAAACCTTCTGAGCTGCCATATTACTTACTATACCTGACTCGCGCGTGCCTCCGCTCGCGATTCAAGGTGAAACTGGCCTCATATCCTCACTTTCCCGAAGAGGGATAGACGCTGCTAATTAAATAAATTGTACATAGAATTTAGATAGCACTTTAAAGAATTGTCTCGCGAGCCGGACGAACGAACGACGATTTCTTAGGCGCATTTTTTCTATATAATATTGAACGAATCACGGTGAATTATAACGCTTCTGTATCAGACGCGTGAATATTTTTTATTGTATCGATGTATATTCGTGATTTGTGGTAATTTATGGAAGCAAGGAATAACTGATAATTGAATATACAAGTATACGTGTGGACACGGGCTTTAGAAGAAAAGCATATTATATAAATGTCGACTCACGTACGTATTTGTAAATATATACTGTAGGATAATTTTATTACGTACTACCTGTGATGGAAACAACACAGTTTCTATGCAAAAATGCGAATCTCATACGAACATGTACTCGGCACAAGATTTTTATCATATATAGCGAAGCGCATGTAAATGTAAATCAAATTTTGATCAAGCACCCTTTTACATCCCAAGGCTCTCTCAAATTTTATATAGCGTAAAGTTTCAAAATAAAAAATTTATCCGATTATTACACTGAGAATAGAAATGTACATTGTAAAATCAAAATTGTAAGTGACCGTCATGCACATTACAATTCTGAAACCTTATACTTTTAAAACCTGTAATGCATGAATATGTTCATTTTGAACAATTCTAATATTTATATGTACGTTTTTACATTTCGAAAGGATATCTGTTTCAATTTTTTTCTCAGTGTAAAAATAAGTTCTAAAACGTTTAGTAAAAGTTGTAACATAAAGCTTAATCAATAAATTTTACATACTATATTGAACTCAATATCATTTTCATTTTTACATACACGCCACAAGATTTATAACTTAGCAGCGTTTGTTATTATTATAAGAACTAGTTCGCACTTTTATTTATACCATATCGTCCAATTTTTGCTGACATGAAAACTCATGATAAAAGCTTCAAAGCATTTGTAAAAGTGGAGCGACAAAGCGGTTTGCTACTTTATCGTCAGTCGACAGTTGATTAGTATATCTCATATATCGCACTCTAGGAGGCTGCATGTCGACCCCGAAAAACCGCAAGCGCATAAATCTGCGCCAATGCAACTTTTATACCCGCAAAGAACGAGCCTCGTTTTAACAGCTACGTTAGCGTAATGGATAAGATATCTGCCTTCCGATCGGAAGATCCGAGATCAAACCTTCATCGCGGTGAATTTTCGCCAATGAAACTTTTTTACATTAAACTCTATTTACATGTTATTGCAATTCGTTTTCAAACAACCACGTTTAAAAAACTGTTCTATATTAGTAAGGTAAGTGGCGAATCGTCGAAGTTTCTTACCGTCGATATCTGCCGTAACGAAAATTAATCCGTTACAGCTATTCAAATAACCGGTACAATATAGTTGCCGTCCATTTGTTGCGCACATTCAATTGGTTCAGATACTCCTTGTGCCATCGGCTCCAAAAATGTTGTTTTAGCAGTTGCAAGTACTGCCAATTAGATAACCTGTTTGTGGAAGTACTAGTAAAATCTACATCTGGTATGCTCGTCAATTTGTCACCGATCAAGCGATGGGCAGGAGTCAGGGCGGTGAGATCATTATAGGATCAGAGGATATGGGTGTGAGAGGATTACATGCGTGTTAAGCTCTTCGAAGGTTAGCAATGCGTTTCCGACGGTGCGCAAAATTGTGATTTAAAAGATTTTACGGTGCATTCCCATAAACCGCCGAAACGAGGCGATCTATAGTGCCAATTTAATAGCGTCATTCGCTTATGTTTCAAATATAGCGCGATTGGCGGTCTTGCTTGAATTAGTCGCATCTGATGTACGCATGAATCACTGGTCTCGTTGCGTTTTTGCCGTCTATCGGCCAATACTGCGTTCTGAGCTGATAGAGTGTGCCCTGAGTGCCAGCGTGCTTCGATGTTTCATGCGCGTGTCTTATAATTAGGTTGGTTTTTTATCATCAATGAAAGGATTTAATGCTTTAAGAGAACTTTTATTGGAAACATTTTTGTTTTTGTATAAATCATTATAATCCTGTGTGAAAGCTTGGATTTGCAGTACGCTATACAATAAGCTACTATGCGGATCAATTTCTTAAAAGACGAGGCTTTTGGTAATGTAAAACCTTCGTGAATGCGAACATTTAGTACAACTGTTTTTCGAACTTCTAGTAGCCAGTTTTTGTCATCGGTGGATAACCAGCAAGGACCATATCTCCAGGCCTCATTTTTTATAAAATCGTGAACGGTTTGTCCTCTGGATATGCAATCCGCTGGATATTGTCTTCAGTAGGAACGTGCCTCCATTGAGTATGCTCGGTGATATATCTAATCTCCGAGACTCTATTGGCTACGAAGGTTTTTAACATGCTAGGTTGCGCATTTATCCAGTTTAGTGCAATTGTCGAGTCGGACAAAAATATGCATTGTTAAATGTTATAGGTAAAATTTTTAAAATGCGAGAATAGTCCCGGCTGAAAATAATCATATGATAATCGTATGATACTTCCGACCGAATCCTCATATGAGAATCATACGAGTGTCGTATGATATATCGTAAATTCTCATAAAAATAAATAATTATTCTACCCCTATTCGATACTTATTAATTATATCTTTCTTTGATTTGTAAGTTGCATCGAGAATTTATTTTTTCATAGATATTACATTGAAAAAAATCCGGACTTGTGGAGATGTGCCCAAGATTCTCATACTCGTTCATAAAACCACTGTATTACTCCTTAAGTTTGGGATTTTTGCTATGCTTGAGTTCGGTATTGTAAAATAGCTTTAGGGCCATCGAATAATTATTGTCGAGCTGAGAAATTTTGTCGTTGAATGGAATCTTGACTATACATCTGCCGCTGCTGTCGCGCCTGAAGTTATTTAAGAAATGCTCTTCTACTTCGAGTTCTTCTTACGACAGTATATTGACTTCAGGAGTCTCTTCGAGTTCCCAGAACTTAGATATGTCTTGGGGATCAATTTTAATTGCGTGATTGCAGGAAATACCTCTCGGTTGCTCGCGATTGTTGATACTACCGCCTACTATCCATCCGAATTTAGTTTTTATAATAAAACTGCCTCAGTGTTATTAATATTAATTTTTTCCGCGCAGTCGATTTTAAAATACACCTCCGCACCGATAAGAGCGTCGATCTCCGAAGATTGATGAAATGTTGGGTCAGCAAGAGGTAAGTTTTGCGGTATGTCCAACTCACTTACATTGATGTTGTGTGATGGCAATTGACTTGTGATATTTGGCACGACTAATAGTGAGTTATCCTTTTCATAATTATTTAATCTAGATAGCACTTGAGCTGGATAACTTATCTGCATGTTAAGATTTATAGAGGTAGGATTTGTTATGCTATCATTAGGGCTTTGACGTTCAAAGTGTAAGATCGTATGATGTTTCTTGTCGCATTTTTTGCACGGTCTGCAGGTGCAGTTTTCTGTCATACGATTCTTTCGCAAACAGTTAAAGCATAGTCGCTCTTTCTTGACGAATTCCTTGCATGTGTAGAGTCTATGCTCGCCCTTGCAAAAATGGCAATAATCGGGCCTTGTTGTGACACGCCTCTGGAATTGCTTGCATTCGGACTCGAATAACTTTGTGTCATGCTAGTGGCTTCTAATATTTGACAGCGACTTTTCAAGAATTCAATGAAACTCGCTAATGTTGGCAAGTCACTGCCTGCGTTGCTTTTATCCCATTCTTGGTGAGTTATTCTATCTAACTTGCTCGTCATGCTATAGATAATGATAGAGTCCCAACTATCGACTTTAAGACCGAATGATTTTAGCGCTCGCGTGTGAGTGTTGATATTATTCAACATTTGCCTCAAGTATAGATGATTTTCCCTAGTGGACGCTGGCAATTCTAAAAGATGTTTTAGATGATTCTACACGATGACGCGTTTTTTATCATGGCGCTCGACCAAGAGTGCCCACACGATATCATAGTTGGCCTCTGTAATTTCTAAAGACTCAATGATGGTCGCGGCCTCTTCCTTTAGACACAATTTTAAGTAGTGGAATTTTTCGACCGTTGCGATGTATGTTTTTTCATGCACCATTGACTTACAAGAATCGTGAAACCTTCTCCACGTTCATAATTCCCAGCGAATGAAGGCAAATTAATTATGGCATTTTTACGTGTTTTGATTCTAAGCTATTTCGATTGGCAGGAGGAACGCTGTCAGTTCTAGGAGGTTTGTTATCCTTTTTAAATTTTCGCGCGTTTTTTACGGCCGAGTAATATTTTTTCTCAAAATCATCCCGATAAGCCGTGAGATCCGGCGTATTTTTTATGATTTGCTTATATCGACGTAAATTTCATCAAATTGATCTAAAATGGGCTCTACGGAATTGAGCCTAAATTGAATGTCATCACAATCGTCAACGGTTGCCGACGCAAGCACCGATTCTAATTGCGTTATCCTACGTTTAAGGATCGACTATTTGCTTTTAAGTTGTTGAGATCTTTCGAGTTATCGTCAAGCATTTTATAATTAAAATCGAAACACGGAAGGAAGAGGTGGGATTCGGTGATAAAAATATGAGCTTACTTTGATGCGATGCAATGGTTGAAGGCCGCCTAAGTATCACCGTCGCGAGGCGGTTGGACGCTTGAAGTTCTTGTAGTGGAGGGTGCGTGTGTGACGATATCTTCTTGAGGTGTCACCGTTGACTGGTTGCTGTGATTACTGTTGAGTCAAGTGGCGTTATTTGATATCTTCTGTTGATGATTGACTTCCTTGAATTCTTGAGACTCTTGATGTATTAATTATTCTCCGTTGATTTGCCAAGTGTATATACGATTGTTTGGAGAATAATACGTGACTTGAGTAGAAGGTTATTTCTTGATGAGCGCGCGCACTTGCACTAATTTCAAAGTTTTTAAATTGTTTTATTTTCACTGTCTTACGTGAATTTGTTGTTTATCCGGCTCGAAGGACCATATGGCGAATCGTCGAAGTTTCTTACCGACGATCTCTGCCGTAAGAAAAATTAATCCGTTACCCTACTGAAAAAAATCGCGCGAAAATCGTGCGATAATTGCGTGAGAATTTCTCGATCTCGTTACCAATTTATCGCGCGATACATGACAAAAAAATGTCAGTAAAAAGTTTCTTACGCGATTATCGCGCGATTCGTCACGTGATTAGTCGCACAAAGATGGCGCAATTATTCTAAAATAAATTTTTAAATAAACTAAAATTGCTTAAAATGCAAAATTAGTAATAGGAGTAGCCTGTTGACGTATTATCATTCGGATGGTAACACGTAAACTGACAACCCTGATTGGTAATTTTGCATTTTAAACAATTTTGGTTTATTTAAAAATTTATTTTAGAATAATCGCGTGAGAAACTTTTTACTGGCATTGTTTTTTTCATGTATCGCGTGATAATAGCGCGAGAAATTGGCCGAAAACCTTACGCGATTTTCGCGCGATTTTTTTCAGTAGGGTCAGTGCCATGTTGTCTGGTGCGATAGACGTGCCCAGTAATGCCTTTGTTATGGGATAAAAAATGATAGCCCTCTGGCTTTTTTGCTGAATGTCTTCATTTTAAAAAATGCTAACTACTGGGATAAACCGTTAGTTGTAGCTTAACTATCCAGTGATACAGTAATATACGTTGGGTTTAGAAAAATTCAAACCGCAATTACAGTGACAGCTAAAAGGTGAAAAATGCAGATTTTGACTGAGTTTTTTCTAGCATAACTTTGGAAGCTTGCCACTTTGTTAAAAATCTTGATAAGCGATTGTAAAAATTTAAGTATGTAATTCAAAGATTAAAAAAAACGTTGAATGTTAAAAAAAACTATCTCAGCAAGGAAAAGTCATATCGAGTTCGGACAAGACCCAAAAAATTGTAATAAAAATAAAGCTATATTCAACAAAAAATACTGAGGGCCATCATTTTTTGATCGATAGCTCTACCGCTGCTCGGTCCAACAGCTGCTCACGAGAATCGCTACTCTAAAATTTTGCTGAATGGAGTATCATTTGCATTTAATACATGCTACTTCAACGAATATCTGATGCAATGTTATAGGCATTTGTTTGATAAAAGCTCTGCATTGTCATAAACTTTAATACAAGTTGATATTTTAAGTATTATCAAAGTAATAGAAGTTAAAGATCTCCAAGAATTCAAAGATACATGTGTAAGTCTTTTTATTGTAATATTCAGTCCTTCTACAATATTTACAGTCTAATGTTTGTTCAACAGAACAATGATTTTGTAACAATTTTGTAAAAAAATATCCAGCGTTTTGCGAACAAATAATATGATCGTTTACTACATCAGCGTATTCCATTAAAAATTGTGGTCTAGATCTATAAAAGGAATCAAGTTTTTTCGTTTTTGTATAATTCACAATGAACTTAATAAAACAAAGTTTTTCTTTTTCACACGTACAATTTTCATTGTCACAATTATATTGGAAATGCTTATTTTTGTAAGCAAACGACATGAGTTCAGAAATGCTATCAAAAACCGAAGTATCTTCCAAGATATATTTCTTTTTACCAATAGATCTTGGAGCTAAACCTTTACTGTTGCGAATAAAAGGACCCCTTGGTCTGTTTTGATTTTTGGAACTAGCTTGCTCATGGCAAATCTTCATTTCTGGGCATGGAGAGAGATACATTCTTTTTCTTTTTTTTGGATTTGGTGCATTCTTAGCATTATCTACAAGTACAGGAACCTTTTCTTCAACTTCGCTGTTTATCTTACACTGACTATTACTGTTATGACTAGGCCTTGGCTGACTTATTTTTACTATAATATTTTCAGAACTTTCTTGCTCCATATCATCTTCATAATTATTATCTTTCGTTACAATCACATTCTTTGTGTCAACTGTATTTTCACAACTTACTTCCTCTATCTTATCTTGAAGGCTGGTGTCTTGATGAAGCATTGATTTGCTTGGTGATACCGAATAAAATTGTTCATTTTTTCTTGGTAGTAAATAAGATTCATTTTCGAGAAGAATTATTTCATATTGCATTAGAGAATTTTCATCACAAGTAGTTGTTTCTTAATCAGCCTGAATAATTTGTTTGGTTCAGACTTCTTTTTTCATTTGAGTCTGTACGCATTGTAGTGCATGTATCAGTTCCTGTTACATCAAATATTTTTTCTTCTGAAGATGCAAGTTTCTTTGGACTATCGTCAATTTATTTAATTACTTGAGAGGGTAACTCCACAGATAGTTCTTCATTTTCTTCTTCATTTGAAGATACAAGTTTTTGTGTAAAATTATCGTCGGGTTCGACCACATTTTCTTCCGAGAATAGCAGCTTATTCACTTCAGATATAAGCTTCTTATTACTGTGATAAATATCGTTACTCTCGTAAATATCTACATCTTCACTAAGTTTCTTTCAGCACCCATTACCCATATGCGATATATGCTGATTTGGGCGCTGCCAACCTCATGGATTACAATATTACATTAAAGAAGGCATTTGAAAAATGGGTGCTGGCCGAGCAGCACCCATTTGATTTTATTATTTATTTTGGAAATAAGAACTCGCGCAAAAAAATGTTGTAGATCATTTTGTTTATAATTTTTTATGCGCAATCGATTAAGATTGGTCATAATTAATAATTTTATGCATGGGTACTATCTTCCTAGACCTTTTCATGTGCGCATTGTTCGGAATATTCTCAGTACTTGTTAATGAAGTGTTTCGACGTCTATACGGGCCTTCTCATAAAGTTATTGGAAAAGTATGAGTTGATGAAAGTAAATTGCTTTATATGTACCGTAATATTCACCGGGATTCTGCTTTCGGTTTGGCGCCAGAAATTTTTAGACACTAATTAGCGAAGCGGCCATAAAATCTAGCGAATTTTGTACCCGGCAAATTGTAAAAATTTTATTGCTACCCCTTACTGCAGCCCCACCCCTTTCAATCTAGCCTTTTCTTTTCTGAGAATCTTAATTGCTTGTCATTCAGATCTAATCCAGGACACGAACTTTAACATCGCTCTCGATTTCAATTGCAGAGTGGATCAGTTGCTTTTCAAGACTTGACCTGTGAACATCACTCTCGATTTACACCGAGTCGTACTTTAACAACTATAAGAATTCTATAAGTGTTGAATACAAATTTGGAAATTCGCGTAAGTGAAATTGATACTTTTTTTTAGGAAATTCTCGATTCTTAGAGTTTTCCCATGCCTTAGCGCTACCCCACGTCTGCCAATCTACCCTCTTCTTTTCTAAGGGTCTTAAGTATCTTACTTGTCCAGGACTCGACCTGTAAGCATCGCTCTTAATTTTAATTATACGATAGACCAGACGCTATATAAGACTTCACCTATGAAAATCACTCTTGATTCGCACAGTCGTACTTTTACAATCAGAATAATTTTATACGCGCTGCATTTAAAATTTGGATATTTGTGCGAGTAAAAAGCATAATTTTCTTGTGATAATTTTTGATTAATTCTTCTTCAGTTTTATAATTAACTACCCTTGGAGAAAATAATGGAAGCTGTACAGCACGATAGTGAAAACCTTCTTCGGCAGGCGAAACCGGATAGGAAGAAGCAGATGGCCATCAACAAATCTTTTTGTTAATGTTCGTCGTTATCACCAGCACTAAGAGAAGCTAAAAAATCGCTAAGTTAATAAAATTAAAGACCAAAGATAAGTTTGATTTATGGGATATGGATCCCTTCACAGGATATTCATGTGTCAATGCGGAAATCGAGACCCGCAAGTTTACAGGTATTAGAGTGGTCCTTCGTAAAATGAAAAATGGCCCAAAGAATAAAGATTGTTACTAGTTTTCCTATCATCCAAATTTACTTCATGGTATGAACAATGAAAATGTTAATAATTTTTTGTTCAGGTATATCAACGACGATGATGGCCTAATCAATATAGAGAGAAGAAATAAGACTGAAACAGTATTAAAAATAGCAAACGAATAGATTTTAGTTTGGTATATATTATGAAACGTGCCAGGTGACTCCAGGTGAAACCGTGAGACCGTGTGAGATTATTGAACACGAGTTATGCGCGAGGGCGGTGTATGCACCAGTAGTCGGTTTTATATCCGTTATCAACGTGTAGCAAGTTGTGTTGATTTGGGATTTCCCTGCCTTTACCCGACTACGAGAGCAATGTATCCGTGATAAGGGTGCTGCGTAGTGTGCCCACGGGACTATCAGCGGGGAGGGAATATTCCCCTACAGTCCGCACACTTGACTCGCTAGGAGCCGTGCAGCCCGACGAATACTGAAGGTGTACTAGGGTTCCTTCGTGTGGTTGGCCGGATGGAGGGCCCCCCTAGTGTATTACACGATTCTGCTGGCCTGTGTTACTAGAGGTTACCCCTAGTATGGAGAGGCGTGGTAGAGATTAACAAGGTAGATTCATTTGTTACAGTAAACTTCTTTTAGTCTGATACAAATTAGGAGGGGCTCACATCCCCAGGCATACTTCGTGCGTGCATCACGCACATACTGAATACAAAGGTAGTCGGGCGTGCTTGGCTAAGTCATATAGTAAGCCGGGTACTATCTGGAGTAAGAGCCAGTGAGACAACTAGAGAAGAAGTGATCTCGCTTCTGCTCGCGGAGCTCCTTTTATACCTGGGTCAGTCCCTCTACGCAATGCTTTATGCGCGGTCGCCATCTGTGTCGATGCTGTACTACTTAATCGCTCGCTTGGTAGCCGACCACTGTCGGTAACTTATCGGTAATCGCTGACTTACCGATTGTCACTCTCTTATCCCGGGACCGTCTCAATTTTACCATTATAGAATAAAAATTTACTTTGACATTTATATGTGCTATCATATATTGATATAGAAACTTTATTATGCAGTAATTGACTTCAGTTTGGTATCTATGCCTTTATTAACATTTTAATTGAATAGACAGTATTGATCCCGTTACACTTAATAATCAGTAAAAAAGATTCATCCTTTGTCAAGTTAACGAGCTTTTGTGTGACTGGAGCCCGATGTTCATGTATACTTCTAGTTAACGCAAAATATATTATAAATACTTTGCATCACACTTCCTAAAGCTTTTTACAATTAATAGAAATATTAGTGGGGAAACGTGAAATAAATTATTGCGAAGATTATCAGTTATGTTTAAAGAATGTTTTATTTTATTATTTTCTTTTGTTTGACTCAAAAATAGTTGAGTACAAATTTTAAAGTAATAAGTTGACAATGTAGAGAAATTGATAAAGCGTAAAGTCCTTTGAACTGTTTTTTGATGGTTTTGACAAAAACCAATGTTATCTGAAAAGGAACAATGTATTATAAATAACATTTTAAATAACGATTTAAAATATATTTAAAAGATTCTGTTCAGTAATAGTTTGATTTCATTGTATATCGTAGCGTATATTAAGGCATCATTACAGTATCTTCCAAAAATTAAATATTCATAATGAAAAACTTACATCTTATTGAAAAGCCTTATTCCAGTTTGCCAAATCCAAGACATTTTCAGCAGAATTAATTGTTCTCGGCCTTAAAAAATTCTTATAGTTGATTGATCTGAAACATAAAAAGTCATTTATGAATAATACTTTTTAAATAATTTGATTCAATTCTTAATTAGAAATATATTCTCAGTGAGGGCAAGTGCTAATCATTTAAATTTTATCATAATAGCGTATATATTTGATCATCATCGTTAAATTCAATTAATTAATTAAGATCATTGAATAGAAAGAAACTTACATATTGGTAATTTGCAACTGCTCCCACACAACCGGAGTCAGGATATAATGTTTAGCGAAATCTGTAAAATAATTAATTTTTTATTATTGAAAATGATTGAAGACAATTCGAGACACAATCTATTTTTTTTTTGTTTAATCAGTTAAAAAATGACATCAAAAATAATCAGTCATATGCTTGTCAATTAAATGCATCATTAAATTTTTTATTTTTCAACATTAAACTATTTATTAATTATTTAATTTTACTCATAACTCACCATTTGAACAATTTCGAGTCCATAATCAGTAGGATAAAGATGTCTTGTGCAAAGTGTGTTAGCTTGCCAAACATTTTCTGTAATAATAAAAAAAAATTTTAATTTAGCAAAAATACATTTTCTTTTCGAAATTATGTTTTTTTTTCCTAATTTTCAGCATAGTGTTCTCACCACGTTTTTGTAAGACAGGGATAACTAATAACTCATCATTGAAATATTCTTTTTTCTAATTATTAATAATAAATCTATGTAAAAAAATTACCTTTTGTTTTCAGCAGTCTGAATCTAGGTCATCAATTAACCCTGGATCACATAGGAATCACATTGTCGAAAGCAGTTTTTAGTTCAACTTTTAGACCTTGAGCCACAATTGTCAACAACTGAAAAAATAACAATAAAATTAATAAACATAAAAAAAAGTGTAAAGTAATAAATGGTCTATAAATAAGCATTATCAGAAACAACAGTCGTCACTGATCATTCTGTTTGACTGGAGCGTTGATTGTACTCATCATGCAATGATTATATGATGTTTTAATGACTATAACAAGAAAATTCTATAGAATGAAACTTACTTTCGTTGATGATGGTAGAATGCTAACAGCAAACTAATGAATCTACATCAACAGGTTCCTGCAGATTATTCAGTATAGACTCCAAAGGTAACTGTAAATAGAAAATTCTGGTAAAGTTCTTGCAAAAATACTAGAATTAAATATTTTTTTAAACGTTTTTTGTCAGTAATCCGAATCAGTCACAGAACTCAGACTGGGGCGGTATGGATGTCATCATTATAAATATAATTTACGTTGCGGTGTATCGCATCAAATTATTTTCACGCAAAAACACGGGGGAGAACAGAAAGATTGTGAGATTTCAAACTGAAATGCGCCACGTGTTTAAAAAAAATAAAAATTTAAGATATTTACCTAACTCCTCTCTTCAGAGCAAGTGTAGTCGTGTTGAATCATGTAGATCCATCATGGTCCTATAGGACCATGTTTTAAAAATTTTTCAACTCATAATGTACTTAGAAGTAGTACTATTTATCCATGTTTAGAAGATGCATTTTCCAAAAGGTCACGCCACATGCATCTTACATTTATTGTTGAATCCATTTTCCTCTCTGTAACAGAAACGTAAATTTTGCAATTTTTATACACAAGCTAAATTAACAAATATCTCATTGTTCTACATTCAGTTGTATTGATAGTTATAATCATGAAGTCATACGAACGAGACTATTGGTATCATCATTAGAAATTCTTTTTTCGCATAAATATTTATTTTAGCATTTACTAGTTTAATCGACGTTTCAATTGACAAATTTCAAAGAATGTATGTGTTTTATTGAAGATTAGAGTAAGATTGTCGCAGTAGTGCGCACGATTATATTCGATGTCCCAAACACGTGCTTACGATTTTTCGAAAAATACTCTCTATGTATATTTTATTAAAGAAAAAAGCACGAACGGAAATACTTTCGCGTTATAACAATTATAAAATTGCAAAACTACGCTAATTATATAGAAAATCGTTAATATCCGAAGGACGCGATCAACTTGCAAGAATGAATTGAATGTTACAAAAACGGAATATTACAAAAATAAAAGCAGCAACTAACTCTCTGTACTCTAATAAACAAGAATCAAAGCAACTCTAGTGTATAGAAATGTTAAACAAACGGATGCAGTCGGATTCCGTTAACAAAAATAACGTGCCGTACTCTTACCGGAATGGATAAATGCGTGGGCTGCGGGAACTGCAGCTGAAGAACGTCTGGTCTGTTCGGGAGCCGGCAGGAAAATGGAAGGAGCGTCGGTGAATTTCTGAGAGCATACTAAATGTATAGGTGGAGCTACAATCGGTGTAACTGCTGCCAACAATCGGAAAACACTTGTAACGATTTAAATTTTGAGTTTATGCACATTGTTTATGAATTGTGTATTAATTTATTTTATTTTTTGAATTATAGTTTTATTAAATTAAAGAATCATATTTTTGAAATAAGTTTTTCCATTATTTTACGGGAAAAAAGCAAAATCACGCCAGCCTTACAGTTACACCAGTACTTAATCGCGCATGTGACATAATCCTGAAAGTTCATCTGTTACACATAGTAGAATGTACTACAGTAGATTGGTGTAAACAACCACCTACCCAAATTTAACCATACCAATTAATACCTATAATACTCACCCTCGGGGACGGGGCCTCGGCCTCAAAAAATAAGTAACAGCAGGATGGCAACATTGCCGCACAACTGCGCAAATCGCAATCGAATCAGTTGAGAATTCTCCGTCACTTTTCTGTAAGAAAACTCGGTCAAAATTCCACCGATCGTTTAAAATCCCCGCAATCGAATCTTCCGCGACAGTCAGCTGACGCATCATCAACCCCCGACCAAAACCGCTAACAACTTCGCGATTGCGAATAAGTACTTAACTCTTTCTCTCTTTCTCTCTCTCTCTCTCTCTCTCTCTCTCTCTCTCTCTCTCTATCATTCACGCAGTCGTGTACATACATCACGACTCAGCGACTCAGCTAAACAGAGATCAAATCAAATCTACTTATCCCCATCAGGCTGCATTAGCAGCAGCAGCTGCGAAGGAGAGTCAGTAGTGCGTACAATATACGGACAGACGTCGTTGTTATATTCCGAGCAAGTGGTTATGCCGCGGAATTTTTTTTTAATAATAACAGACGATTCCACAGCTAGTTTTATTTATACGTTTCTTTTATAGTTTAGTCGAGCGAGGGTAAGAGACTCCGCTGCGAGCGAGTGTATCATATATACATATATAACTTGTGTACCGAGGCAAACAGAATAGAGACACAATGGGAGTACCAAAGTTTTTTAGATACATTAGCGAAAGGTACCCATGCCTTAGCGAGAAACTCAAAGAATATCAGGTAAGCTTGTGCTGTTATTTTTTTACCACGAGATTGATAATCGTGACGGGAGAAGAGTTTAAGAGGGTGAACGCAAGAACAGCGGCATCATATGATCGCGTTGATTCAGCTTCTTTGGTTTCGGAACAATCAGGACTCGTCCTTTGTTCAGCTTTGGTTCTTCGAGAGACCAAGATTGAATCTTGTGTTTTTTTTTAATCACTCAGGTCATGACATAACCTACTATGTTTGTATGCTTGTTTATACCTTCTTTTCAGTCAACGTATTTTACTTCTAATGCTCGTCTTTCTTTTTCTCTCAAGGGAGCCTGATGTTCTCGAGGGCTTTAGACATGAACAGAGGATCGAGGCATTCATGCTTGCTTTTATTGTCTACTTTCATCAACTGCATTTTATTTTGAAATAGTTTTCATTGAGAGATAGACATATTTTTACACACCTCTTGTTCAGTGACACTTGTATTCTCTTAATTAATTACTTACATAAAGGGGGATGTCCGAAGACATCTTATATTTTTTATACTCTGCCATACTTTTGTTTTCAAAACCCTCTTGCTGAAATTGCAACAATGATTGTCCAAGGTCAATTTATAATCTTATCTGCATTATGCTCATATTTGTATAAATAATCTGGATTTGAGTTATTAGTGTATTTTATCTCCACATTGTACTTCCACTCAGCTTTTTAAAATACTTAACAAAAATATTATTGTTTTCAGATTCCTGAGTTTGATAACTTATATTTGGATATGAATGGCATTATACATAACTGCTCTCATCCCAACGATGCAGATGCTACGTTCCGTATCACAGAGGAAACTATATTTAAAAACATATTTCATTATATAGAAATATTGTTCCGCATTATACAGCCCCAAAAGCTGTTTTTTATGGCTGTGGATGGTGTGGCACCACGTGCCAAAATTAATCAACAGAGGGGACGCCGTTTCAGAGCTGCAAAAGAGGCTGAAGTACTAGAGGCAAAAGCACGAGCTAAGGGTCAAGAAATTCCTAAGGAAGCAAGATTTGACTCTAATTGCATTACACCAGGAACAGTATTTATGTCAAAACTTAATGAACAATTAAAGTATTTTATTACATATAAAATATCCACTGATAAGTTGTGGCAAAAGTGTAAAATTATTCTTAGTGGATCTGAGGTAAGCATATGCATCCTATCAGTTTATATTATACAAATCATCGTGAAATGACAAACTAAAATACTTTAATGTCTGTGCAGGTACCTGGTGAGGGTGAACACAAAATAATGGATTACATTAGGTATATGAAAGCCCAACCAGATTATGAAGGAAATACTCGCCATTGTTTGTATGGTTTAGATGCAGATCTCATAATGCTGGGTTTGTGTTCACATGAACCTCATTTTTCCTTACTTCGTGAAGAAGTCAAGTTTGGCAAAACTCAAAAGAAAATTCTGACTCCTGAGGAGACAAATTTTTGTCTTTTACATCTGTCTCTGATGAGAGAATATCTGGAGCATGAGTTTTCTCCTGTTAAAGACAAATTAACTTTCAAGTTTGATATTGAAAAAATAATCGACGATTGGGTTTTAATGGGTTTTCTAGTAGGAAACGATTTTATCCCACATTTACCAAATTTACACATTGAAAATGGTGCACTGCCACTTTTATATAATGCTTATATGGACGTATTAACGACCTTAGATGGTATAAACAATAAATATTTTTCAACTTTTTATTCCTAATCAGACCTGATTTTATTTCATGACGATTTCGTTGCAGGATACATTAACGAATCTGGTACTTTGAATCTCGAACGCTTTGAGAAATTTATGGAAAAATTGGGTAAATATGACTTGGAACAGTTTGATGAAATCTACGCCGACCTTAAATTTTTTGAAGCAAAAACAGGTCGACGACTAAATGAGAGTGAAAGAAATAGTAAAAATTCTCCAGATGAAAATGCTTCTCCAAAGAAAACTAATAAAGCTTTGAATGCTTTAATAATGGCAACGGAAAACGAGGTAAACAATTACTTACTCTCAAAACAATTCTTCTAGTAAAATATTACTTTTTGATATTCTTTTTATATATTAAGTTGGGAGAAGATTCTGATGAAGATCTCGAAGGTGAGAGTGATTCGGATACTGAAATGCAGCTTGAATTTGTACAACATAAGCGTGATTATTACATGAATAAAATGGAATATGCAAATGTTGATGCGTAAGTTTGGTAACGAATTTTCCCTAAAAAGAACACAAATGTATCTTACATGATATTCCGATATTTCAGGGAAACAATGCGTTCACAAGCAGAAGGTTATATAAGAGCCATACAATGGAACCTGCACTATTATTACAATGGATGTTGTAGTTGGTCTTGGTACTATCCACACCATTACGCGCCCTTCATCTCAGACATAAAAAATTTCAAAGACTTAAAACTAGAATTTGATTTAGGAGAACCTTTCAAACCATTTGAACAATTGTTAGCAGTTCTTCCAGCAGCCAGTAAAAGCTTGTTACCTACAGCTTATCATGGACTTATGACTGAAGAAAAATCTCCAATTATTAAGTATTATCCCTTAGATTTTAAAACAGACTTAAATGGAAAGAAGCAAGAGTGGGAGGCAGTTGTTTTGATTCCTTTAATCGACGAAAAAAGTCTTTTAAAAGGTTGGTAGTTCAGAAGTTAGACTACATCATTGGTTAATATTCATATCTAAAATTAATTTTATCTCTTAAAGCTATGAAGCCATGTAATGCAAAGCTAACACCTGAGGAAAGAAAACGGAATTCTCATGGACCAATGTCAATATTTACTTTTATTGAAAAAGAGCAAGGAATTTACGAGGCTCCCGAATACTTCCCCAGTATACGAAGTTATGCACAAATGATGCTAGTGAATCGAGACGATATTTTAGTGCCGCTAGAGAGACTAGTAAAAGGTTTATGCAAAGGAGTCCGACTAAGCGTTTACTATCCTGGATTCCCCACATTACAACACATTCCACACACAGCATGTTTAGCAAAAGCCAAGGTAATTTTTGTTTATATATTCCGTTTTTAATTTAAAAGGACAATTAATAGTATATTACGATACGCGTGACTTAAGTAACCGATTATTCACGGCGTGTATTAGTGCCCGAGCGCAGCGAGGGTGGTTGGTGGCGCCGTGCACTGATGGGCTGCTTAGTTCACGAGTATCATATATTTCATTATTTTTCCTTTGCAGGTAAAAGTGTTTGAACAGCCTTCAAGGCGCGAGAACATGATTCTCACTGTACTGCCAAAAGAACTGCCGCCAATTGACGATTTAGCTCGAAAGTGGCTTGGCAAAACGGTTTTTATCGCTTGGCCGCATTTGGTCGAAGCATTAGTCGTAGAAGTAGCTAATTCAAAGACCAAAATCAGCATCACGTACCCTCAACCGAAACATGCAACTGATGGAAACCATAATTTCAACACAGAATCAATGAACGACATGCTTCTATCGACATTCAACGTACAAAGAAAATCGATAACAGAAAAGTAAGGCATTTGACTTTCAAGAAATATTATTAAAACGTTTTCGCGTTACTTTAAAAGCTTTTAACGTGTACATCAAATAAATTTGAACAAATTTTCTTCTATTTATGTTTGCATAGAATAATATTCTTGATCCTCAAATCGGTTAAAACATTTTTGTAGGAATGAAAATTTATAAAAATTTAAATATACAAGATTGAACTTTTATTTTATTTTTAGCTACAAAACCCGGCTAGGTATTGATGTGGGCAATATTGAAATACTAATTCACGCTGCCCCGATCATGGGGAGGCAATATGTGTACAGTGCACAAGGCAAAATGACACTCGAAAAACAATGGAGTGACGTACCGCAAGCATATGCGTATCAGGTCGTTCTTAAAGACATTTCGATACATAACCACGATTTTATTCAATTTACATCGATAACCGATGTATTCAAACCGAAATCCGTCTGCTTCATGCTGGGCCACCCGCATTATGGTGCGATGGGTGAGGTTGGTAGTTTTTCTTTTTAAACCATCATGAATTTCAAACTATATATCATTTCAAAAGTATTTTGATATGCAATATTATCTTTTATATTACAGGTCACAGATGGTGGAGTAGATTTAAAATCAAGCAGAGTCAAAGTGGCAATGAGAGTAACACCAGAACCCAACTTTGATAGAGTTAGACAGTTACAAGCAGATACAAGAATGAGATATATGCCTGGCAATATAGCTGCCCAGCGTCTAGGTATAAGCAGTCATCTTCTTAGTCGGATAACAGGAACTGTTTTTGTGATAAATGGAGAAGGAGTTGATCCCGCGCATGCTAGCAAGTATAACTTGGGATTGAATTTAAAGTTCAACAAAAAGAACGAGGAAGTAAGTAAACGAATTTGAAAACGTTCAAGATATGGTGCAATTTTGAATAGTTTGGCATTCAAAAACTTGTATATCATAGGTACCTGGATACACGAAAAAGGACATCAATGGAACGTGGCTATACAGCGTTAAAGCTGTTGATTTTGTAAAAAGTTATATACAAAAGTTTCCCGAACTATTTGAGCGTTTGGAGATGAATCTCGTATCGTCTGATATGTTCTTGAGGGAACATCTTTTCCCAAATACAGGGTAATTATTTTTACTGCACACAACTTGTTGAATTTTAAAACTCGAATAGAATGTCAAAGTAATCGTATCATTGTTTTTTTCTTTAGAGCTGAAGGTGTTGACGCAACGGTTTCCTGGCTAAAAGAACAGCAAAAAGCCCGTGGCACAACGACTCGTACTTGCGGTACTGAAGAACTAGAGACCGAAGTCGTTCAGGCCATCGAAAAAGACGTTGATGCAAGTCTTGAGGCCCAGCGTCAGACTGGCAAAAGCGTTCTTATGCAGGTTAAGCCGCATTTGCTCTACAAGCCAGGTCTGAATTCGGGAAGCGTGCCACCCGATCCCAAGGCACAACATCGGTTCTTTGACCGCATTGTCTGTGTCAGGGATAGTTTCACGGTACCGCTAGGATATAAGGGTACCATAATCGGAGTGCAGAAAAATGAAAATCCGTTGCTCACCATGTACGAAGTTCTCTTTGACATAGCTTTTGCGGGTAAGTTAGTTATTATAATTCTAGTTAATCAGTTCAGTAATTAAGAGTGTTGTTTAGATTCATAAAGACTTCGTATGAACATTATTTTAATTTTTAATTGATTATCGACCAATTCTAGGTGGTCTTGTAATGCATGGTTGTTCTTCAAATCGAAGCTACAGACTGGCAGCTACGGACTTCATCAACATAAGCTACGGACTACAAATCGAGAACAAAAACTCAAAGGTCAACATAGCCACGCCGAATTGGCGTCAACAGCAGTCGCAGCAAAATGCTTTCCCTCGTGGTCCAGATTCTTGGCGTCAGAGCCAACCTCAGCAGCATCAGTCACCTCACCCGCCTGACCCTACCATCCTCAACAGTTTCTACCCGGCATTTACAAAAAATGGTCAGAGCAATAACAAACGACAGCAAGGTTCTCAGCAGCAGAAACAACAGGGTCAAGGAAGGCATCAAAGTGGTAACAAGGCCGGTTTCAACGACTCGCCGAGTCACGGTAGAAAGCAGAATTTGGATCATCAGCAATCGCAGTTCCCGCAGCCACCGATTTTGCTACAGCGTTCCCAAGAACCAGGAAAGAAGCCGCTACCACCAATACAGAATATTCAGCCACAACAGCATCAGCATCCTAAAGGCCAAGGACCTTCCGAGTTTCAGGCTTTATGGAATGAATTGCATAAGATACAGGTTAACTATTATATCTATTTGGTTTTTATTTATTTGTGTATGAAAATGGCGAACAGTGTAGATACAGCGATGTGGATACGCAGAATATTCAAATTACAAACAAATTTGTAAAAGTTTTTATGCGCTTTGCTTTTATTGCAGAAACCTATGGATTCACCGAAAAGACAAGCACCGGCCCCAGCTCCAGCGAAAGAGAAGCCAAGCCCAGCGATGAATGCCGTTACAGAATCGGTAAGTTTTATACGCGTTTTTTGCCATTTTCATTTACATCACATTAGGTCGGTTAATCTAACATTCGATCGATTTTCGAGTATTTCGTAGACAAAATTTATATTAATCATTGACAGTACGAGCAATACAGCACATACCTATTATAAGTAATCGTCAATATTTATTTGATAATAATCATTAATGCGTGAAGATTATATGACAAAAAATGTTTCGCGTAAATATAATATTTGGATTGAACGTGTAACACTAACAAACCACTTCTTTTTTCATTCAAGCAATCATGGAAAAATCAAGCTTGGGTAAACGAAAAATGATTGACATATAGCATGTAGACTTTTTCTGTAGTAATTTAGTACCTTTACCTTTGATCATTTGGAGTTTACATGATATTTAGATCCATACCGCAATTTTGTTATATTATGTAGGTTTATCAGATGATTTGTTTATTTACCCTGTAATTAGTAGGCACTTTTTTATTGTATAATTGTTGTTGTTGTACATACATACCACAATATGATATTCAGTAAGATTATGCATGTTGGAGATCAAGAGACTTTTCAAGAACTCTGATCGACGTGATTGTATTTTTCAAATTATTTTTCATAATTTTTATCCACTATTTCCAATCTCTTCAGTATTACTAGACTGCTATCTAAAAGAGCAAACTTGGAAGTTACTTCATTTTTTTCTCTTCTTTTTACGTAGATCTTAGATATTTATTATAGAATTGATATACTAGAATATGAATTTTTTAACGAAAAAAAACATAAATTTGACCTTCTCGCAGCCTCAAGATCCGAGTGCTTTCTTGAAAGCAATGTTGAAAATTTCCGACGAAAACACGCAAAGCCAGATACCGTCCTCCTCAACTGCGGCGCCGCCGGCAAACAAACCTTTAGCATTTCCGCAAATGCCAAAAACGACCGAGACTCCGGCTTTGGTGCAGCAATTGTTCGATGTACGTTGTAAATGTCATTCTCGACTTTCTAAGCACTTTTCACATTTATCTTTCTATGTAGTTTATAGCAACGACTTTTATGAAATCGTTCGTTCACCTATACTTTATTCTTGCTTTGTTAATGTGGGATTCGCATACTTGATCGTATTAAAAGATCAATTTCGCCCCGAAACATTAGCTTTTGCTTCATTGTACATAATGCTGCTAAAATTTTCGGGTAAAATTAATAATTGTTGTTAAAAAATAGTAAATCTATTTGTTATTAAGGTAACTACGAAGATTCTAGCAATTATATGTTCATTCATTACCGCTTGTTAGCCAGATTTTGATTTCACCGATCAAAGTAATATCAATGATGGAATTAACTTTGAATTTCGATTGCAGCACGCGCGACAGTCGGAGATGAAAAGCGGCAAGAGTATCTGGTACTGCGCGCAACTGCTGTCGTACTTCCAGTTGCTTGGTACCGGCTTTCCTCGATATGCATACCACAAGAACAAAGATAATCTGGTATGTGCCCAAGTGACGCTGCCAGACATGAGGGTTTTCTGCGGTGAATTCTGTCGCACGGAATCTGAAGCTGCTGAGAACACTGCCAAGAAGGTTTATGAGGTATGTTCGTTTTATATCACGCGAAGCAAATTGTTTCATCTAAATGATATTTCTCCGAGGCTAGAAACATACTTTGATTCAATCAGGAAATCGAAAGACCATCAAATCTATCTTAAGGAAAAGTTATATAATTATTAAATTCATTTTGCAATTGTAGGAACTAAAACTTAGCAAAATGCCACCTGCAGCCAGCAACGCTCAACCGAATCCCTTGCGTCCTCCACCGCAGCAATGGTTTGACAATCGCATGAACAATGTGCGACCACCAATGCCTCCACAGCCAAATGTCAAACCGATGCTACCAGCAGCTTTCCCTCAGGTACCGATGATGCAGCTGCCGATGCCTAAGTGGAACCCGATGGTTCAGCAGAATCCTGGCTTCGCGAACATGATGCATCCTGGTCAACCTCATCCTATTCAGCAACAACAGCTTCAACAACCACCACAACACAATAGGCCGCAGCAACAGCAACATTATCAGCAGGGCAGATTTCCACAACCACAGTTTGTTGATAATGCCGATAGCCGGTCAAACAGACAGGATCAGCTAAAGAAAGTGACTCCATTCGTGCCGTTGCAAGCACAGAAGAAGACGAGAAATGTGGTCAATAAACAGCCGAGCAATGAAGATAATAAACAGCAAAAACAGCAACAGCAGCAATCGCAACTGCAACAGCACGATAAGAAAGAAAAGAAGGAAGTCTACGAAAATAAGGTGGATCAGAAGCCTAAAGAAAATAGTGCGGAGGTATTGTTTTGTTTTACGACATTATTTTTGAGGTCATTAATATAAAAGTATTGTTTAAAATGACGATTACTTTCAGGATGTTAAGCAGGAAAATGTTTGCAGTAATAATAAAACTTCGGAAAATACTGTACAAAACAACCAAGGGCAAAATGCACAAAAGGGACAGAGATCCGTAAAACAGAGACGATCAAGAGTCGCCGCCAAATTTCAGTCAGATCCAATGGCTAATGGCGGCGACCGACAGTGAGCAATCAATCATTTACAATGGATTAACGGCTCGTGCATAGCCTATATGAAAGTGATACATTAAAGACATCTTCTTTTTAACCCCTCCAAGGAGAAAGATAAATTTGTTAATATCGCTTTAGTTCGATAGTGCATAAATAATTTTTAGGTAGTTTTTCTTTTTTTTTTAATGTACGACGCAACTGTCAACTGAGATTAATAATTTTAGTAGAGCGTACGTGTTTTCAATCAATGTAATAAGATTTGAAAAAAAAGCGAGAAAAAATGAATTTTATTTTTGTAAAGAATAATCTATTCAAAGTATTGTAAATCATTGAGTGCTTTTTATACAGAGAATGTGAAAGTGATCGTTTGTACAGCAGATATTCAATTTATAACGTTTAATTAATTTTAATATGATCTGTAAAAATTCATTTTGTTAAATAATTCGATCACATACGATTTACAAGCATACTTTTATGATGGAAACTTACCAAATTTTTATGGCAGAATGTTTATACAATGCACTCGGATATCAATGTTTTCAATTTATATAAGTATTGTATACAAGGTAATTTTTAGATAGTTTCGATCTGAAATGGTTGTCGCCACTTTGGCATAAATTATTGCCAGTTTTGAAGCTATGTTTAGGAATGACGACAAAAAATGAATACAATAAATTGCTTCTGTAAATTTGCAAGATAAATTTCTTAGATACGAATAAATAATTCAAAACCACACATTTTTATTTATTGTCATCTACATGTAGTTCTTACAGAAAAATTTTAATTTTGCAAGGTAATTCTAATGTACGCATCCTTCATTTTTAATCGTAATAAGATCTAAAAAGAAAGTGAGAAAAAAACGAATTTTATTTTTGTAAAAATGATCTATTTAAAATGTTGTATAATTGCTTTCCATACAATTGTTTATCTCAAAAGTAGCATGTATTTTATTCTCGCTTCTGTCATAATCATAAAATTAATGATGATAATAATGATAGTAATAATAATAATAATAATCATAATAATATCTGTACAAATCTGGGCTGGTAATCGAGAGGAAGCTAATTTATAAGCCAACTGTCGCAGTTTGCCGGCACAGAAGACTAAACTCACTGAGCTTGTCACAAAGCCGACGCTTGTTGGTGCGCTCACGTAACACCGCTTGTATAAAGCTCTCCTTTTGAGGCTGGGGTACAACCGGAGCACTTCTGTCTGCCAGAGCTAGTCTCAGCCATTGGGCCGTCCACTCCGGGCAGGCCTTGTTCAGGACCAGTAAAACTTCAGCGTGAGGTTCTAAACTATTTCGTGGCACAACTCCTCCTGTAAAATCGCGTTAAAAAAATTAGTTTTCTAAATTATATTGTTTCAAATTTTAAAATTACTTTAGTTAACATTCTTTTCAACTGACTCACCTACACACTGTAGAATAACACAGACTAATTCTTGGCCGATAGGTTGGATGAACGTTTGCATATGTGGACTTTGTCTTATCGCGTTAGTTAAAAAACATCCGGCTGCTTTCACCGTAGCAGTTTCGGGTAAAAGCAAGCAGGCGATTCCTGAAACAAAATTCACAATTATATTAAAAATTGTAATAACCAGTGAATACAGCTAAGTAAATAGTGTGTGCACTATAATAAATTACAATAACGATGACTCAATTCATAAGTAGCTATGAGATTACCTTTGATTTTTTATAGATATCGTTTGTATTATTCTTATTTATTATAAATTGATAAATTATTGACTATTTATTACTATATTATGCGTAACTTTAGTATTAAAAATATGTACATGTTCATAACTACTCTATTATTGTTTCTGCAATTAACTATTCTCAATTTTCAAATCCTTAAGCTGACCCATCATCTTCATCTCATTTTTCTTGACTTGGCTAAACTTTTTCTTTAGATTATCAATAACCGACAGGTTATTCAACAAAATATTGTTATAAAATGACTTGAGCTCTCCGAAGGCCTCAGCATGTTCTTTTATCAACTTGCTTGCATGCTCGTTCTTTCTCTCCTCGACTTCCATCATCTCGATGTTGTGTTTTAAAGAGAACTGCTTGTGATAAGCCATGATCTTGTCGTCATACTTGTTCTGAATTTCGATGCAGTCTTGCTTGAACTCGTTCTTCATATTCTCTACGACCTTTCTGTGTTCTAATTTTAGCGCGTGGCTCTGATTAAGATTCGCTAAGTTTACCTCATTTTCGATTTTCAAGTTGTTATTGTTGTTGGTTATAATCTCGGTTTTCTTCTGAACAAACTGGTTCTGAAATTTCTTGAGAGCGACCAGATGATCAATGTTGATGTTGGCTGCTTCATTTTGGTAGGTATGCACCAGGTGAGTCAGCTTTTTACGACTCTGAAGGGTTTCCTCCTCGGACTTTTTGGCGAAATCCTGCTGTTCTTTACGCAGGACTCGGTTCGTTGTTCTAGATTCGTGTAGCTGTTGCCTCGTTATGTCCCAGAAGGTTTGAATGTTGTCTCTTTCAATTTGGAAGAAATTTCTTTCTTCTCTTTCTCGTTCCATTTCCTCCAGTAGTTTTGCAGAGTAGACCTCTAACTGCTCTTTACTCATTTTTGAGATGTCGATGATGTTCTGCGAGTTACCCGCATTTCCTCCCGGTTTGGTCGGCATTTTGAATTTTTTTTTTATCTTTCAGATAGAGTTATACTTCTGAGTTACTATGATTTTGACGCTATACTGATGCGACTAATTTATCGAATCATCAACCGGCACAAAGCACGCGGCGGAGTTGCTTGGTTACAGAATCAACAAATTTACCAGTTCTATTGGAATACCCTGAACAACAGTTATATGGTGGGAGAAACCGGCGATTAAAGTTCGAAGCAATCTACAGACAAGTATATTGCTTCTTATAAATGAAATTTCAGAAGGATAGACGAAAACTTAGGAAAAATAAAATAAAGCAAAAATGTTTTCTACTTGAATTGCACGATTTTAATCTTGATAAAGAATAAACATCACACTCACCACAGCGCAGCATCTCAGGCACTTGATCTGGTATTTGCAACAGTAGCCTGGCGTTCTTTTTGCACACCTGGGCGAGCAGCAGTAGGTAGGCTTCGAGCAGGTCAGACAACTCAGATAAATTGCCGTTTGCCTGTCGACAAGAGGCAATCCCACCAAGCGTCAGGCCGCTGATCTCGCCGAAAACGCGGATGAGCTCGTCGCTGATGGCAGGATTGCGACCACCCACCAGCACCAACTGTTTTAGGAAGACTAAGGCTGCGGGGTGAGGACGAATCTTGTACGAGGTGTCCAGGAGATGGAGAAGGGATACTGCCTCGCGTTCTGGATAAAATAGCGAGGATACAGACTTTTGCGCACAGTTGTACATCGCATCTAGTGTTGAGTCGTCTCTGCTCCAGTCGGGATGGTTCACTATCTATTATAGTAGACATAAAGAATTGAAAGTATTAATTGAAAAACACGTCGGACTCAGACGAGAGCGATCCTCAAAGATTACGTACCCCTTCGAAAATAGGCAAAAGTGCTTCAAGCACAGGACTGCAAATAGCCCCCTCGAGAGTTGTGAAGAACATTGAGATCATTTTCAGTTGATTCGACACAGCAACCCGAGCTTCGTTTACTGGGAGCTGCAGCAACTCCCTCAGTCTCATGACACACAATCCCAACGTCGATTCGAGATGCGACATTTGTTCTTCGGTTGTCCTAAGCGATTTCAATAGCTCACCCGCTGCGTACATAAGCCTGAGTCCTTCGCCACCGCCGGGTGTCACATTAGGCAGAGTTCGACCGATGGTTTCGAGAATCGAAGGCGCGAGGGGCGCCAGGTGTGCACTGCATTCGCGAACTATGTCCTTCAGGGCCATACTCGCCGCTGGCGATGTTATGGGTCCATGAGTTAGGCCGAGAACTACCAACTGAAGAGAACGTTCCAGCCAAGGCTCGGGACATTCTCCGATCCACTCAGCGTAAGCACCTACGGCCGAGCAGGCACAGCAAAGCACCTGGAGGAAAATACATTTTTATTAAGAAATTTATGTGAATTTAACGATAGAGATTTATCACAAGTGAAAACTCACTTCTCTGGGATACATCCCATAAGGAATACGCGACAGCATCAGATCCATTATCGCAGTCAAATAATGAAAATCTTTACGATTTAGATTATCAGATAAAGCTTTAAAAGCGTGAATCGTCGATTCAACTTCTGTCCACTTAGAAACGTCATCGTGTGATTGACTCAGTCTCTGACCTAGCAGTATAAGCAGATCATGCCCGATGACGTTATAACAGTAAATTAAGGTATCTGCGGCATCTTGTCTGTTAATAAAAAAAAAGTTTTTGGATTTAAACATAATATCTTGTATATCTTACGTTAAAATAATCGGAAAAGTGCAAAAGTATTGCACTTTGCGTACCTATAACACCTGAGCAGTTCTATCTCGTCAGGTGTACCAGCTTCGCTAGGAGATGCAGGAAGCGTCGTCTTTTTCAGCAGAGCCCTAGCCAACCTCGAATAAATAGGCTTGAGAGCTAAGATGGCTAGCTGCTCATGAGCCACGTCCAGCGTGTTTAAATCGTCCTGCAGTGCATACCAGAAGCCAAAGGGTACACAACTACGTTTTTCGTCGACGGGATATCTACCCTCTTGTTCGGAACACTCGAGTAAGAATTCGATCAGCTGCTCCGCTATCAACTTTTGCTGATCCTTTGTCCACTTTATCTGCTCGGCTGTCCACTTCTGCCCCTCGGTGTTAGGTCCAATGTTCGCCAAAGACAAGAGAAAAGTGCGACTGTGGGCCTCGCCGAAAGTCGTCAGGATCTCATAGTAGTACTTGGCACCGTGCTCCTTCACCATGCAAATGAAGCTCTTGGCCCATTCCCAGAAGAGCTGTGGCCGCTTGTACAGCTCTGTGTGGGTCACCACCATCGTTAGGCACTCTTGGACTACTTCCCAGCCACGCGCATTATCGTCTTCCTCGTTGTCCCTTGTGTGATAATTTTAATATTATTAAAAATTTTTTTGATTTTCGAGTTAACATTTTATTACCTGTTGGGTATGTAACGGGCTGCTGCAAGCAGTAGGTGAGGGTATATCTGCCCTATTGTGTCTAGGGGTAATTGACCAAGTTTCAACCATGAAAGTGTGCATTCTATACCCGAAAGAAATAAGGCATCACTATTGTTATCATTTGTCTGGGTGCAAGAGGAAAATATCTGTTGTAGAATCCATGCAGCCTTGCACCAATTATTTAGAATGCTTTCTCGTTGTTTTAATTGCTTTACACCTTGTCGCCTATCAAACTAAGAAAACCAATGATTAATCATACAATTTCAACACAAGAGACATTTTAATTTAGGTGTAATGTCGATTTTCAGAAAAAATCTCGCAATAATTATAATGCAGTTTTAACAAAAGAATTTGCAGTTGGTATTCAAGGCAAAATCATTAAGATACAGGCAAATGCAAATAATTATTTGGCACGAGAATGCTTTAAAAAAAATTTTTACACTTAAATTAAAAATACTATTTTTCAATTAGTTACTAGGAACGGAAATATATGGAAATTTACTTCTCTTGGAATTGCTTCAAGAACTCTCAAAAACAAACCCACTGTTGCCGGTGAGTTGTATGGTAATATTTCTATCAATTCTTCTACCATACATTTTTCACTATTTTCCAACTGAGACATACTAGAATTAGCCATAAAAGCAGCTAACTGAAATTCAGAAAATTAAAATTGTATTTTAAAATTGTTTCAAATTCCAGAAGCCTTTTAAATTCCAGTTAATTTTGTTTACCGCTTGGCACAGCCTTGTTAATACAATCTTTGAAGTTCCCGGATGCTTGAGGACTTCGAGTACACGCACTTGTAAACCTAAGTATTCTGAATTTGGCACTTCTTCCCATTGTTTTGAGATTTTTGCATGCAGTGTTGTCGCAGCAAAGAATTGCACTTCTCCCGGCTTAAAAAAATACAAAAAAAGGAATGTAAGGAACAATACCTGTAGATCAAACCTCATTCTGTAATTCTTTAAAAGACTATAAATTAATTATTCTGATGACATCCATTAGATGTCACAAAAAAAATTATAAAAGCTACTCAAATGCAAGACAAGCAGCTTCAATTATTAACTGCATTTAAAATTATACCTTCGATGGGTCCAATAACTGCCATACAAAAGTCCAGGCTTCCGGTGATGCCTGGGCTTGCAAAAGCCATGCATGAGTATCATTGTCACCCGAGGCATAAAATCTTTTCACTGCATTTTCAACGGCTGTTGCATGATCCATCCCCCGTTGTTCTTTTGAACCTCTTAGTCTTAATTATTGTCTTTTCCTAATTACCTATATTATCTGAAAAACAAAATATATGTTTATTATAAGTTTTAGAACATTGGAAACAGTACTTAGGAATAAAAGTAAAATTTGTAATTATTCTAATCGACAAAATAGCAATAAACTGATTATATATATTTGGAGTGGATAAATAACACACATTACCGGAAATTAGGCGAATTTTATGTGATTTTCGTAGAGCATTTTCTTTTTTTGTGCACTAAAAGGTCGAGAACATATCCTCGAACAGCTGTATAGGGATGAAATCTGTGGAAAATCACGAAAACATAGCACATAACCTTTAAATAACACCCACACCAAGCTCGAAATGTATATAGACGGATTCCCGGCACAAAAGTGCAATAATACTACGGCCGGAAGATAGAAAATTAAAAAAAAAAATTTATAAATAAATTGTCCGCACAGCGATGTCGCCGATTCCACATATTGTACTATATATATGTATGTATGTATGTATATATATATATAGAGGTTGACGTCTTTGCGAACGCAAATATGGCGACACGAAGCGGGTTCTTTGAGTGGTTGGAATAGGGAGCCTTTATTGATGACAGAAATTTTTCGAATAACGTCGATTGACCGAATCTACTTATTAATCGGACTGATTTGGCCCCTTTGTGCACGTTCCGGGAGATCCACCAGTCCTATGAAAGTTGCGTTTTTTCACAAGGAATCGAACTTAAAAGTGATTAGAATAGAGAGCCTTGATGGATGGTCCCGAGATTATAATTTCTCACACGCTCGAATGTTCGGAAAATGTTTAGTAGTTACAAAGCTGTTGAGATGGTATAGCCGAAACTTGGCTTTGAAGTTGGAATTTTGCATAAGCGCGGCATTGCAGCAATTTGACAGTGCGTGCAAGTCCGAATGACCCTCGTGAATTTCATTTTAGAAATATATGTGCGTGGCAGTCTTATGATAATAATTCGACAAGTTCGGTTACTCCGCTATGCCACTATATGGACGGCACCACCGTGAAATTGGCCTCCGAAATATTTCTAATACTTAAGTATACTTACATTGAAATTAAAAATACTTCGGAGGCCAAGTTAACAGAGGCCGTGCACAATTCGAGGTTTATATATTTTTGATTTTTGTCGGTGTCCCGCACTCGCTGTCGCAGAGGGCGCTTTGTCAGCTTTTAAGGTTATGATGGTCAGATCTGATGATGGCTACTATATTCCATACATACTAAAATTTTATTATTTCAACAGCTGATAATTTTTACGTTATAGATATACTTATAAGTATATATAATAATCTTATTCGCGTGCGTGACGTGCTTTGAAACCAACTTTCAGCCCGACTAACGTAGTAAATAAGCAATCGAACGGAAAGAGTCAAAGCAGCGCCTCATTGACAGGCCCATGGCGGCCGCGCTTGTGTGAGCACATGAGCCCGGACTCGCGTGGCTTTTAAAAAAACACACGGCCAAGTGTCTTGAAACTAGTGAAAATCATTGTTTATTTACGTAAAAATGGGCTCGACGGTGCTCGAGTGCTTCCCGAAGCTGCTCCGTGATAACGCCGGCGAACGACTGGACGGAGCTTTCAAGCTGATCCAGCATCTGTCCCGAGAAGCCCAGGTGATTATATTCGTAGGACACGTTTAACCTCCAAAGAACACATTTTCACCACCACGCGAGGGGTTATTTTCGTCTATCGGCTCGTTTATTTTGAAATAATTTTATTTCTTTTCGCAAAATTGCTAGACCCAGGGTTTCCAAGGAATAGAGTTCGAATAAACAAATAAATATTGATTTTATGATAGATTTTGCAAACGACGTGAATTCTCATATGAATAGAATCTTATGAATAATTGCCTTAATTTCTAAAGAATGTTTTATTCTTCATTTTATTTATATATTAATTTTGATGTTCTCAATGTTCAGGAAAATGGAGAGAGCAAAGAGCTCAATCATGTGTTCAACAGATTGGTCAGAGGCCTCGGGTCTTCCAAAGTCTCTTCGAGAAAGGGATTTTACTCGACCCTGACAGTTTACTTAGCTCTCAATCCTGATGTAACATTAGAAAGAATATTTGGCATCATGGATAATGAACTAAAAACTAGTTCCAGCAACAGCAAAGGCGTAAGAATATTTAATACAGGAATTATATTTTTCTTCATTACATATAAACTATCAGCTATATATTTTGTGCTTTCGTCCAGGAATTTGCTGATATCAGCAATGGACGTATTTTAGCTTGTGGTGCTATTATTCGCTCCAAAATGATTAAGACATGCTCTGTTGAAGAGCAGAAAAAGGTCTTGGAATGTCTGATACATGCTGGAAAACAGAGAAGTTATTTGGGTTTCGAGTCTGTATCTTTTATAATCGAATTTTTGAATCAACTTGAAGATGATGAGTCACTGAAGGCAGTTTGGCCAGTTCTTGAGCAAGGAATTTGCAAACCATTTAAAGAACAAACTTTGGATACATTTTATGCCCTTCTGGTAGTCCAAGATAAGTTTCCTGGAGTCCTCTCTAAAAAGGTTCTGAAGAAGACCTTTGGTAGTGAAAATATTATAAATGAAGAGTCCATGAAAGATATATTAAAAATACTAACAGTACGTAGTACAATAAAATAAGTTGATTTTTTTCAATTATGCAGAGATCTTTAAAATTAATCATTTATTTTTCAGGATATACCTAGAGTCATTAGCTATAAGCATCCAGTTTACAAAATATTTTGTGAGAAGTTAATAGCAACTGAACTTGTTGAACAGTTTTGGAATGGTATTGATGAGTGTTTCATAAAACCATCAAAAACAGACGAGTACCTAGGTGTAGAACTTTTTAACTTGTTGCTTGAAGTAATAACAAATAAGTCCACTATTCCTGTTTTGCTGTCTCCAAACTTTTTAAAATACATGCTCAAGAGGTTCTCAAATAATGCAAAACACAAAATTGATGAGGTTGCAGTAGGATTCAGAAAAGCTCTCACCCAATTGGTAACAGTACTTGGCAAAGATGTTAAGGCAAAATTACATCTATCAGTCATTAAGAAATTAATCCTTTATCCTGGCGATTTGTTAATTGAAAAAATAACCAGCACCAAAGTCCTTCAAATGTTAACAAATAACCTGAACGCTGATGGCGTTAGAAAACTGTCCAATTTGTACCGAGAGATAGCGGCGAATACGAAATTCAAAGAGAAGCCAAATTCTGAACCTGAACCTTGGACGAATGCTGAAAGAACTTATGCCATACAAATGCTCAGTGTCAAGTAAGTTTGAATCAATTTAAAAATTCTTTACTTTGCAAAATATTTCGTGTATTTTTTAATTTACAAAAACTTTTTACAGACTTTTGAGCCATTCAGAAATTGCTTCTGATCACGAATGGAGAATTGAGCAGCTGAAATTCTTGTTCAATCTTGGTCTATGCGAAGTATCCAATGTTGGAGTTGAATTGGCTCGTGAGTATATTATTAATTTAAAAAATCCTTATCAGATAAATTTCTTATTACCATAAAAATAATCGCGGTAACACAAACCTCGCCATTTTAGCTCACGCAAGAGAAAGTTTCTACCGAGCCCTCGACCACAAGCTGCCAAAGTTAGACGATGTGCGAATGGTGCTTAGCTCACTGATCGTCCATATTGACGAATCGCTATTCAACAACTCTTCTCTCACATTGAGATCGCCCCTGGACGAAGCAGCGACGGAAGCGTGGAAAAAGATGATGAAGCATGTAAAAAAGTTGGAAAAGGACTCTGATACAAACAAAATTAGTGCTGTCTTCCACACAATGAACTTACACATGGGTCTTCAGCTCTTCTCTGACCCAGAGATGGCCGTCTCCTCTGTCAACGAATTGCACAGTTGCCACGAGCATCTCAAGGCAAAAAAGAAATCGCAGAAAAAAAATAACAGCGTCGTGTCGGATGATGAGCCCGAATGGGTGGAAGTTGTAGTAGATCTGCTTCTGTCCCTCCTCTCGAGAAAGAGTCATCTACTTCGATCGCTAGTAGGCTGTGTGTTCCCACACATCTGTCCTCATCTAACACCCAGTGCTATCCATCAAATCCTTGCGATCCTAGACGTCAAGAGCGGCAAGAATCCGCTGAGCACATCCAAGGACGGCGATGAGTCCGAATCGGATGATGAATCGGCCGATGAAGAGAACGAGGACGAGGATGAGGAGAACAACGACGAAGAAAATGCTGAGGAAATCGAAGAAGAAAGCGATTCGGATGTCGATGAGTCGGAGTTCGAAGAAGACGAGACTGTCACAGATAGGTTGAGGCTCGCCGTAAGACAAGCTCTGGGTGACGCAACAATGCAAACTGACGACGAGGACATTGACGTTGATAACATCAACGAGGAGGAAGGCAAGCGTCTGGATGAGTCTCTTGCCGCGGCTTTTAGAATTCTGAAGGAAAACCGTAAGAGTCAGACTAAGAAGCAAGAAAAGAGTGCTCAAGCCCTCACGCATTTCAGGGTCAGGGTGATCGATCTGCTGGAGACCTATCTAGAGACTGGACCATCCATGGCTCTGGCATTGGATATGCTGGTGCCACTGTTTTCGCTATTGGAGTTTGCTATCAAAGATCCACATCAGAAGCCATTGGAGAATAGGGTGAGGACCTGTTTGAAGAAACTGGCAGGTGTAAAGAAATTCAAGAGCGTTGAGGATATTGACGAGGAACTTTTGACTACTGTTCTTAAGGTAGGCTAGGCTTTGAAAGTTAATATTTGACGAATCAAACATTTATTTACCATTCAGTGATTTTTATTTTAATACTATGACGTGTTTAACAGGCGCTTATTGAGAAAGGAGAGAGATCGGCATCAATCTGCCAAGAAATGGGCGACAAACTGGCCGAATGCTGCGTATTCCTCGTCAGGTGCTCGCAGCAGACGAATATTTCCACTGACGCGTTTGTTCAGATATTCGGTGAAAACTTGACCGCATTTTTCAAAAAACGCGACTGCATCCTTCCGGCAATTTTATTCAAAAGTTTATTACAGCTTTGTTGGGTTGGAAATTGGCATCTTGCTCCTCTTTTGGTACGTTTCAACGACGATATCTATAGGTAGTCGATACAATATTTAATATATCTCTGGTAACTCTTTTTTTTTGCTGCAGGTGAATTTTGCCTTTGACGAATCCATCAGGTCTTACAGAAGAGGACAAGCTTTGGAGTTACTCAAAGTTTTTTACAATAACATCAGGACGATCACCTCCGACGATCACAAAGACAAGAGGCTCAAAATGGAAAAGAAACTGTGTAAATCGAGCATAAATGTACTTCTTGAGTTAAGCGCTGCACAGGGAACTGAAAACGGGAAAACGGTTTCTAATGTAGGAAAGGAAATTAAACAAAAATACGTTTGTCACCTCTTTACACTTTTGTTTACGGTACATGCACACCACATACCTGAAGTATGGGACTGGAAGAAAATAGGAGAAAGTATGGCTAATTACAGGTCCACAATCACGTTAGCTAAGGATGCCAAAAGTGCTTATAATAGGTTGGCTAACCGAATCGGTGCTCCTGTTGTGTAAGTTTCGATTTGATTATTTTTGCATTTTTCAAATAACAGAAGTAGAGTATTTAAAATATATAATCATTTTCCAATCCCACAGAGTTCAAAAGAAACAGACTGTTGAGAAAACTAGACTGAGCAATGGAAATCTAGACTCAGAATCGGAAGAAGACAGTTCAGACGATGAAAACGAGGTAGCAACAAACGGTGACTCGGAATCGCCTGACAAAAAATCCAAAAAAAAAGACAAGAAGAGGAAAAAGAATAGCAGCATGAAGAAGGAAAAACAGAAACTAAAGAAAGAAGCTCGTGAATTAAGGGCGAAAGCCATGTCAGAGGGTTTAGAATCCATAGATTTCAGCACTGTCAGTATACCCAACGGTGTAACTGATGAGCCGATGGAAAACGGAAATGCGGTGGTCGCGGAGGAAGAGAAGACGCCCGAAAAAGCTAAGAAAGCTAAGAGGCCCAACTTGAACACGTCGGATGTTCCTAGCAAAAAGAAAAAAAAAGCTGTGAAAAGTGGTGATTAGGTCAATATAAAATTTTTACAAAGTTTATATTGATACAGACGAACTGGAAGTGAAAAAACCTTGATTGTTATTTTTTATATACATTTATGTATGAAGTATATCTGTACATAACACATACGAATAAACAACAATCGCTATTATATTTAGTAATATAATGAAATGTGCCACTTGGAAAATCACATGTTTTTTTTACGTTTTTCTGTTTGAAAAATATTAAATTAGATACTTACTGTTAAGAATCTTGGAAAAGATTTTCGATTTGTTTTACATGTCCACTGAATTGCGTATACAAATATACAATCAAATATTTTTCATGTTAGTTGTTAAAGTTTTATCTGAATTTTCAAAAACATTTCTTTACTCTATTAAGTATATATTTTAGTTTATTTTTAATTTTTCTTATTTATAGATAAATATGGTATACATTAATAAACAAAATTTCAACAAAGATGGAGCTACTAGTCAATTCCCAATATTCCTACTATTTGTCCGGCACTCAACATACGCATGTTTCCGCGCGACCACGTGATAATATATATATTTCCCAATTCTGCTTGACAAATCTATCCAACATGTTATTTTCAATTATCAAGTAAAACAACTTGATAATGATAATTACAAGTGAAATATTTTCTAATTAGTTTAATATTGTATAAAACTTGTATATTCAACTTAATACATCAAGTTCGGCATTTTTAATCGAGGAAATTCGAAGCGGTAAGTAACTAACCTAAGCAAGCATTTTAGTTAAATACTTATTATTTTACACGTTCAATGCATAAGAACAGTTATTATCGTAATCAAAATATATAGAATTAACAAATACTGATATAATTTTTGTATATTAAAGATATTTACTTTTTTGAGAAGTAAACAAATTTTATTTACTACGTTTACATTTGAATCATTTGTGTTATTGCTTCAAATTATTTTATAAAAATATGCTTTGATATTTAACTTTATTGTTCAACATTGTATTAAACTTAATGAACAAACATTACAGATGAGGAAAGGATTTGATGACGGCATGTCTGCCGTTGTTAAAAAATGGTATGAGGAATATCCAAAGGCAGAAGGACCAAGCAAACATGGCAAAAGTGAAATGGAAGTAATAGAATTAAAGTCTGAAGCAAAGAAATGTCTTGATTCAGAAAGTAATGCTTATCACCTCAGGCAGTCAAAATCTAGGAGCTCTGATTATTCTTGGCTGAAAACTGCTATATCAAAGGGTACGCTAGATGATAGGGTAGCTGCTGGTATAGTTTTGGTCCAGAATAGTCCAAAACACAACCTAAATCACCTCACCACATTGGTATCTCAAGTCAAGGTTGCCAAACATAATCAATGTGGTATGGTTATCACTGCTATAAGAGATTTATTTTTGAACGATCTCCTTCACCCAGAATACAAACTCTTGAAGTTTGAAGAGCAGAATCTCGATCAATTGGACAGTTTTAATCAAACTTTTAAACCAGATGATGATTTCAATGCACAGAAAAGGCCAACTTTGTCGAGGAACAAATTGTTGGCTATCTGGTATTTTGAAGATCAGTTGAAAGAGACTTATGAGCGCTTTGTTACTGCACTGTCAACTATAGCTAACGACACTGTAGATACCAACCGTGAAAAAGCTGTAGCAGTAATAAATGACTTGCTTATGGGCAATGCTGAACAAGAGCACAAACTTCTTGATTTTCTTGTTAACAAAATTGGTGATCCTGGCAGCAAAGTAGCTTCAAAGGCTGTTTTCTCACTTACTAAACTTTTGCACGAACATCCCAATATGAAAATAATTGTTTTAAAAGAAGTGGAGAAATTATTGTTCAGAACAAATATTGCTCAGAGAGCCCAGTACTTTGCCATATGCTTATTAACCCAATTTGTTCTGTCAAAGGAAGATACTCAAGTTGCCACAACTCTCATTGATGTATATTTTGCATTCTTCAAAGCATGTTTGAAAAAAGGAGAACCAGACAGTAGAATGATGGCTGCAATATTGACCGGTGTGAATAGAGCTTATCCCTTTTCAGATATAAGTTCAATCAAATTAAATGAGCATATAGACTCTGTATATAAAGTTGTACATATTGGATCTTTCAATGTCTCTCTGAATGCTCTCAGCTTATTGTTTCAAGTAAGTACCAATGAACACTCTTTAAATTCCAAAGCAATTTTTACTGATTTCTAATTGTATTTAATCATTTTCAGGTCGTTGGTAAGGATCCCAAGCAATCGAATAGATTTTACTCCGCTTTTTACCGCAAATTGTTTGATCCGCGAATTGGGACTGCAAACAAAAGGGCAATTTTCTTGAACTTGCTGTATAGAGTTTTACGCAACGACCAAAGTATACTGCGAACGCACGCTTTTATAAAGAGGATTCTACAAGTCTGCTGTTATTACCCTGCTAATATGGCTTGTGCCACGTTGTATGTTATATCTCAAGTACTACAATCCAAAAAGCTTACCAACAAAGCTTTGACCCGATTTGCTCCAAATGTCATGGATGATCAAGTAGTTGAAAGTGTTCAGCAGAAAGATAAGCTCAAAAAGAAAGAAAGCACAATAGTACTGTCTAATGTTGTGGTTGATCATCCCGAAAATAAAAGTAAAGATGCAGGGGAAACTGATGAAGTAGTTGAGGTGAAAAATGAATTTAAAGCAACCTTCTATGATCCTTTTCACCGCAACCCGTTGCACTCTGGAGCAAATCTGAGCTTCTACTCTGAATTGGCAGCTCTTGTAAGGCATTTCCATCCCAGTGTTTCTTTATTCGCTCATAATATTATACAAGGTTTGCCTTTTTTATCTTTTATAACATAAATAATCACTTTAAAGATGTCCAAGATAACAGAAAAAATGAAATTTTCTTGAACAGGAAAACCCATTGATTATACTGGAGACCCCCTTGAAGACTTGAGTCTAATTCGTTTTCTGGATCGTTATGTCTTCAAAAATCCAAAGAAACTCGAAAGTAAACGTGTCATTAAAAAGAACGATCCGCTAGCTCAGAGAGCCGCTTACACTCCAAAAGGAATTCGCTCAATCCCAGTCGACAGTTCAGCGTATCTTAATGAAAGGGAAGAAAGAATACCTGTTGATGAGCTCTTCCTCTACAAATACTTAACCAAGCGTAAGGAAGTCAGAGGTGTCAAAGATGCTGACGATGCAGATGATGAAGACGATAACGAAAGCGTCAATAGTGAAGATTTCAACGCGATGATGGACCAGTTGAGTAAGGGTAAAGACTTGGAGGATATCGAAGAATTGGACATAGCAGGTGATTTTAGTGCTGCGTCGAAGAAGGCCAAGAAAGGCAAATCGGAAGGTAAATATAAACTTTTTCTCTCTTGGACAGATTCAATTATATGTTCACTATCGTTTACTAGAATATTATTTTAATCAATGAACTTTTATCTCTTTTCTAATTATTAGACGACCAAGACGACCTCGGAGAGGAAGATGAAGATGCGGATGATGAAGACGATGACATTTCTGACGTTGGTGAAGATAGTGAAATGGAAGCAGGTGAGCTTGACGGAGAAGGTGATGACGAAGAGTTCGAAGATTTGGATGACATGGACTTGGACGATCTCGACGATGATCTGAGCGACATGGAATTCAACGACGACGATGACGATGAAGAACTCGAAAGTAACTCATCCAAGAAACGCAAACACAGTAAACCAGGTGGCGGCAAAGCCAAAAAGAGCAAAGGCATTGACGAAAATACATTTGTGTCTGCGGAAGAATTTGCTGAAATGCTGGAGAAACAGGGACAAAATAAATTCAAACACGGAGCGAGTCGCAATATGAGTGATCGTGACGGCGCGAACGCGAAACAATTAGATTGGGAGACCGAGCGCAATCAACGAATCTCCGGTTTCCGAGGTGGAAAGAAAGGCAAGAAGCCGTTTAACAAGAACTTTAAGAATAAAAAGAACTTCTCGAAACACCAGAAACCGATGAAGCGACGAAAGTAATTAATTTTGTACAGTTTATAAAGATTTTTTTTAAATATATATATAATATAATATAATTTGACAAACAAGTTGATTATTTTATTGTAATAAATTCCTGTAGACAAATAAGCCAAATCTGTTTTACTTTTTTTATTTATTTATTTTATTTCTAATCATTCTATAAAAAAAATAGGAGATTTGTGTAGAAATCTTAAATTTATATTCATACAATCAAAAATTTTTTGATCATTTTCTTTTTTAAAAAAAGGTTATAATTATAAGATATACAACGTTAGAACGGAAACACTAGAATAAAGCCAAAGCTGAAAAAAAACTGAACTAAAGTTGTCTTGAACGAAAAAAAAATAAACGGTTTTAGGGCGACGAGACACTTTAATAGTATATATGTACTACTGTTCATTTTACAGTGCAGTGCATTATATAATCGAACCTTAAATAGTGGAGCGAACAATGTTTATCTACACTTTTTTGGCTGCAACATTGCTGGCAGTTACACATATTCTTTCACAGAGTTTCATCGCAGTCATAACTTACAAAATTAAAATACTTTTATGCACCAGAAATATTTGTCCCGTAAATGAAAAAAGTTTCACTTGCAGATCACATGTTCATTCTTCCAAGTACCCTTGTGCATCTTCGACAATTACTTCAAAAACTACATTATACATTAAATGTTGCATTACATTAAAATATTACCACCAAATTACCTATTTACCTAACATAACTAAAAATGCCATACATTCAAACACTTGATGTGTATATAAACAAGCTTTCACATCCGAAAAATTCTCAACAAAAAAGCTTGCGTTATCATAACTCAAGTGACACTGAAGTTATGTTTTGTATAAGTAGGTTAGCATAATTTTTTTCGTTTTTCTCAGACCGTTTATTAAAAAAATATTGGGTCAGTGGCACAGCAAGTTATGTTATGTTAATAGTAGAAGGGAAAAAAATATGTACGCGAAAATACAATTTTAAACGTGACATAATGTGAAAAAGACTGTGTAGTTATGTCGAAGGACACGAGGCTACTCTGGATCTGGTTTGTGACCGCCTTCATCGTCGTGAACGGGGTTGTGCCACGTTAATCTTTCCTCATAAAATCTTATGACTATTTGCGGGCACTTCTCGTTGGCAATTCGAGCTGGCACGAGGTCCGCGTCGTCAGTTCCCTTCCACTTCATCAGGAACATGAGTTCTCCACTGGAGTCAGTCGCACCTATGATGCGCTCTGGATCCAAATTCCTGTCAAAGCCTGAAAATCGCAAAAGCATTGTGGTGTTAAAATTAACTTCATTAAGTATTTTCCAAATAAAATCTAGTCTTATGTTCAGTCACGATCAAGCCAATGTTTTCTCTCTCAAAGCCAGTATGATCAACAGTTTGTTGGTGCATCGGCATCCAAATATTTACCTTCAGCTTTCTTCTCTTCTGTTGCCTTTTTCTTGGACTGGGTAGGAGTGGGCGTGCTGGAGCTCTTCCTCTTTTTCTGTTCCTTCTCTTCGGTTCTCTTGCTGGCAGCAGCAGCTTCTTTCTTCTTCCTTGCCTCCTCGAACTGGGCGATCAGGTCTGGACAATCGAGGTTCTCCTCGGGCTCCCAAGTGTTCTCCTCGTTGGAGTAACCCTTCCACTTGAGGAAGTACTCAACCTGCAAATCCACACAAGAATCAGTCACACTTCTCATTGAACAGTCAGCCTCGGAAACTGAAGTTTCATCTTGCGATGTTAATCGCTCAAACGAAGCCTCCCCCCTTCCCGCCCCACTAATTCAATGAACAAGCAATACGCAAACGTCAAAGCGATGCACACGACTATCTTGAAAGCGCTGAGAGTGTAATTAATACATTACCTTGCCCTTGACGACTCTCCTGTCCAACACCTTCTCCACCGAGTATTCCTCCTCCGTTTCTCCCTCGGTCGACGGCGAATCTTTGCTTTTGCTCATGATGCTCAGATGCTCAGATCCTCAAGAAGCGAAAACTGCAACACGAGAGTGGCGGTGAAAAAAGCCGTTAGAAAACAAAGAAGCAAATTTATCGAGGCGGCGGCGTCTCCAGCCTCATGGACGGCGCGGCGGCGTGGGGAACAAAAAGGAAGAGGAGCCGCTTGCGAGCGGGAAAACGCCGCGTGACCACCGACGAACAAGTGCACACACTCACACACAACAGCCGAACTCCAAACGTATACAGCGGAACACGAAGAAGCCAAGAAGAACGAGAAGTTTGTGCGATCACTTGCGAGAGAAACGAATTTACAAGACTGACGCCGTCGTGCACGATTGCCCAGCTACGGCCCGGCCGGCGCGTGCTTTCAATAGGGAGAGGTAAAATGGCGGCAAAGCCGCTCGCGCCGCCGGCTTCTCTCTCGCTCAGTCCGTAATCCTTGTCGTCGGTAAGGGAAAACTCGTCGGCGAGAAGAATCGATTCACCAGGTTGCTTTTAGAGACACTCACCTCCACGTAAGCTAGTACTGCTGCTGGAGATACGTTGCGGGCTTATCTCCTCTGCGTTGTCGCTTAGACTTTTATCGCGTAATTCAGCTGCATCCAAATCAGCGAGTAAGCGAGCGAGAGAGAGAGAGATAGGAAGACCTTCCAGTCAGCTCGGACGCGAGAGACACAATGCGCGCGCGTCGCTGCTGAAAAATATTGCCCGCGCGCGCCGGTCGCTCGAAAATTTCGTTCTAAATGCAGTGTTGCCATACGCCAGCGCCGCCGCTTCTACCCCCACCGTCTCTTTCCTCCCTTTTCGATTGGACTAGATGCGGCTCTCCCCTGACTGTTCCCCTCATCACTCATTTATGCAGAAATGTATGTGTAGCTACCGGGGCTAATGGGCCTCGTGTAGTCGTGTACGTGTTGTATATATAGATATATCCTCGTACGACGAATATGTGTAGTGTGTCCTTTTTTTACTTCGACGTTCCATTGTTTCCGATACCCCCAGTAAATATACCTACCGTCCGCGCGGGGAGAGCTGTCGGACTCCCGTGTCTTATACTCTTCGGGGAAAAAAAATGTTATATTGCATAGGGGGCCGGAATAGTTTAACGCAGCGTCCCATACGAATGTCAACGGAATTTCAATTTTAACGGAAAAACTCTCGAGGCGAGTCGCTTTCGCAACCGCACGAATGAGAGGACCGTTGATTTACATATATACACAGATGAGATGCGGCGATGATTACATATATGGCTTTCCATGTGTGCGCGCGCGTTTTTTGTGTTATTTCCGCTCGGTATGCGCGCGCACGCGACGAAATTATCATTATGCCGCGAAAAGTACAGTAGAGACTTGCGGACAGTTGCGGAGTTGGAGAGAGAAGGAGCGTTTTCTTTTTGCTTGCGCACGGATATGGCTATACTTATAATGTATATATATATATATATATATATATATGTATGGGTGATGGGACGAGTGCTATGAGCGCGCGGGAGGAGGATACACTTGCTCTTATTGTTCGGGGGGGTCGTTAATAAGGCGAAGGATACAACCGGAGAGAGATATTGATCGGGTTGTTTGGGAGATATGTTATATGCGATTTTCAGGAGGGTGCGGGAATTGCGTTTTGCGGTGTGGATGCAAATGTTTCGCCAATTTTTTTTTAACGTTTTTTTTCGGTGGAATTGATAATAACGGAATAATATGGATATGTTGTATTTTATCTCAAATCGACACAATTATACGCATACTGGAGAAATTTAAATTTAAAACGATCGAAAAATTAGCGTTTATCGATGTAGTCCACTGAACATTATCTGAAGCCAAACTACACACGTGCGGAGCCCAGTATCAGCAAAATGCACATGCGGCGGTAAACACATGCGATAAATGCTTTCAATAATAAAACCTACTTGCTTTGTACAAATATAACGATTCTACGGATAACTTTTTATATTCCACTCCGGTGAAAAAAATCGTTGTATTGATGTTGACATGCTGAAAGAACGTACTTTTTCATTCTTCTTTTTTTGTTTTATCTCATCGGTCACGTGATTATCAGTTCGTTACATATGCTGCTCTCACTTTCGACTCTCGATCGACGAGTTGGTTGAGTTGATTCGCTACTTACCTAACGTGCGCTAATTAGTCGGATACTGCTGATCAGGTCGGAGGTGAATAACCCGTACGCTGTTATTTTCTTATTTGACAATATAAATTCGATTTACTTACTATATAGTAGTTGTATAAAACGACGTTTTTATGAAAATTGAACGGCTACAATAAACTCACACAACGCACGTAAAGTCAATATATTGTCTAGAGTGCCTTATCTACTTTAGCTAATGTAAACAAATCAATCACTTCACAAGCAATGTATGATCGGCCTTTATAATACACTCTTTGACATAAAGCTTTGTAAGATTAGATCGTACCGAAATATCGATTTTTTTCAAAAAAATTTATCAAAATTAAAGACAAAAAAATTTTAGAAAGATGACAAACATATTCACGGGAAAGGTTTTCCTCTTGGTGACCGGTGCGAGTCGCGGAATCGGAAAACAGATCGCCCAGACATTTGGAGCACTTCTGGAGGGCAAATCGCACGTCCTACTTCAATCCAGGAATTCGGAGCTGCTGAAGAAAAGCGTCGATGACATGCCCGAGGGAGTTGTTGCGTCATACAAGAGCATCGATTTCAGTCAAACCTCTACTCGTGAATTGAAAGGTTTGTATTTACTATATTTCATAAAGTTGTAAATTACGTTGAAAAAAAACATTGTTTTTTCACAACTAATACTGCATGATATACGATCATAGCTTTAAACTCGTTGAGCGTATATAAAATAAGTGCAGCATCAGAGTGAGAATTTCATTCGCATGCAGCAGCTCATCTTCAGTTATTAAGAATGTAATTTCACTCTATCACAGCAAGATTAAATGAGATAAATGGAGTATAACAAGAGCGTCGGCCTTCATAGGTAACGCGTGGCGCTCTTCTCGCCACCGCCGCAGGAAACTCGCACTCTTCACTTGATCGTCTCTATAATTGACATTAAAATTGTTTTCGCGATAGTTTGCCCATCTCGAAGCGCCAAATTTCATCCGATTGCATAAATATAAGATTAATTCAAGCCAAATCTAAAATTGACGATTTCGATCTGTTGATACCCAGATGTCCTACTGGATTCCCTGAAGAATGAGAAGCCGGAGAGCTTCGAAAGAGCCATCGTGGTGCACAGTGCGGCTATGGCCAATTTCACCCAACTGACGAACGAGATGACCGACTTGGACGAGTGGCACAAGTCCTTCAATCTGAACATGTTCTCGCCGGCAGTACTCAACGGGATCTTCATGGACGTTTTCAAGAATCAGGCCACCAAGAAGTACATCGTCAACATCAGCTCGTACTGGGGACTGAAGCCTGACGTCTACGTTGGCTCTTACTGCGCTGCCAAGGCTGCAAAGGACATGTTCTTCAAAGTTCGTAGTACTTATACGAGATATTTTAATTATATCATTGAGCTCGATTTTTGCAATGACAAATTCGTTGGTCTGATATAGGTGTTCGCTCTGGAAAATCCCGACGTCCAAGTACTGAACTACTTGCCGGGATTTGTTGGAACGGACATGTTCCACGACGTGTTGAAAGTGAGCAAGAACGAGGAGCTGAAAAAGAAGATTAGTCAAATGGTGGCGGACAAATCGTTCGTTACTCCGGAGCAGACTGTCCAGTACCTCGTCGAGGTGCTGAAGAAACAAGAGTACAAATCTGGTGATCATGTTGACTACTATAATAAGAAGAATTAGATATAAGTTTATAGATATTGTTTATACTGTATAAAAGTGATTGAAAAAAACTTGATCTCGTCAAGAATACAAATTGGTAAAGGCCAAAGAAACATTCAAATCTCCCGCCACATCACTCCACCTATCTCACACGTACTTATACCCATTGGCCGCACGATCATCAGTACTTCGCCCACTCTACATCAATATACTGACTTGCGTGTCCTCGAGAGCCGACGACAGTCTCTCGCAAAAAGAAAACATCGAGCATCTCATCTCTCTTGCGCGCAATAAAAAAAATTATCATTCCTCGCTCACCGGCTCGCACGTATATAGAAAGCAAGTACTTAGGTAATCCGAGATTGCGGGGGAAACATGAAGACTAGCGTTGCCGATCCGTGGTCGAGCGTTGACTCGTGTGGGAACGGCGACGCTGGCAATAGCGACTTATCCGAGGCTAGTTCGTCAGCAGCCACTGTACAAAAGAGCTTCGAGGACTCGTTCGTTGATTCTTCTGCGACAGTCAGTGAGGATCTGCAAAAACTGCCCGATTCCGAGCAGTACTTGGCTCGACTTCGTGAGTATTTTTGTTTTCGTTTATGGTTTTGATGAGACGTGATTCCAGAGTTTGGATTAGAAGAGATGTATGTCATGATGTAGTGATTTGTTTTTATATGTAGACTTGAAGGGAGTAGCCTGGTTTTTGATCATAGTGGGCGTGTAACATATTGTATCTGATATCTTGGTGGATATTATGAAATCATATTGAATTTTTTTTTTCAATACTGTGGTTCAATTCAAAATTTTACTTTCTTTTTAATGATGAGAGTGAAAAGGTTTTCTCAAAGAATTCCCTGAAAGTTCTAATACTAAATCAACTATATGAGAGTTTACATGAAAATGTAAATAGTAACTATAGAGTCTTTGAGCTTGTTGCATGGAACATACATAAGTTGTATGTAATTTATTCAAAGAATCTTGGAAACATTGAATCTGGAATTAAACTCGATTGATTCAGTATTACTAGGTTGGTACAGCAAGTTTATAATAGCGGTTAAACATATTTATTCCAGAGTCAAGACTAAAAGCTATACAAGGTGGAACTTCTAAGCGTGACCTTATAAATTCACTATCAGAAGCAAAGGAAGATTGCATCGCCAGATTAATCACTGCTGGTCAAAATCTAGAGACTGCAGAAGAAAGAGAACTTGCTGCTAATCCTGTTATTAGGCATATTGCTCCGCATTTGCAAGTAAGATACACTGATATTTTTTGTGGGATTTCTTTTTTTTAATACTGAAGATATTGGTACTTTATTAAACTATGATAATGTCTTTACAGGCTCTTACTGCAAATGAACTAGTACATTTGCTGAAAGCTGATGTACTTCAAAAAGTTGTAGACGAACAGAACAATCAGTCTGAAAACGAAGACACTGAAAGCAAATCAACAGACAGTCAACCAGACATTCAAAATCAAGATTGTAACGGCTTGTAACTCATCAAAATGACTGACAAAATATTTTCGGGAAAAGTCTTTCTGATAGTAACTGGAGCTAGCCAAGGCATTGGTAGAAAAATTGCTGAAATCCTTGGTTCATCCTTAGAGCAGGGCTCACAGGTTTTGTTATTAGCTAGAAACACTGAAAATCTGAAAGGAACTGCAGACAAATTACCAAAGCACGTAACGGTAAAATATGAAAGTGTTGACCTGAGTAAAGCTACAGCAGATGAACTTAAAGGTAATTTTAAAAATAAACACATGATAATTATTAAGTGCTTTGAAAATTAATTAATCTGTTTGTAAATAATTTAATATTTTAGATATTATTATCAAATCTATTGGTGTAAATGGAACAAGCCAATTTGATGAAGCGGTAGTTGTACATAATGTAGGATCAGTTGGAGATGTATCACAACCCACAGTTAATATGATTGACTTTGACATTTGGAGAAAATATTATGATTTAAATGTATTTTCCCCAGCTGTTTTGAATGGTGTTTTTATGGAATTATTTAAGGATCCAAGTATTAAGAAGCATGTGATAAATATTACTTCTTTGTGTGGAATTCAGGCAATGAAATCTATTGGATATTATTGTACTGGAAAAGCAGCAAGGGAGATGTTTTTCAAGGTGGGTTTTACTCACTTAAACAAAGTTTTTATAATCAAATATTATTATGTATATTTTTATTAATTATTGTGTCTTATAAAAATAAGTTTAACAATTATAGCAAAAATTGTAACCTACCAACAATATGTTATGTAAATTTTTATAAATTTATACCAGTACCAAACATTTTATTGCTTTGATAGCAGTTATTTTTAGTATTAATAACACGTTTTAACTGCTTTTATTGCCTCTGAAACATACTAATTTTGCTTCGTGTTCATAGGTCTTTGCAGAAGAAAATCCTAATGTTAATGTCTTAAATTATTCGCCTGGACCAGTGGAGACAGAAATGTTACAAACAATATCTAACAACGTTGGTGATAAAGAAGTTAAGGCTAGTTTTCAGGATATGAGACAAAACAAGAAGGCTTTGACTACGGATCAAACGGTAACGCGTCTCTCTGAAGTTCTTTCTAAAAGAAAGTATAAATCGGGCGATCATGTAGATTATTATGACAATCTGTAAAAATTTTAATTTGTAATTAACGCATTCCAAAATTTATATCTCAATAAATCATCTTTTGCGCTTTGCATACATTTTAGTGTACTTAATATTTCCTATATAAGATCAGCACCAAATTTCCAGAATCACAGTTATATATAATTTTAGATTTGTCTTTATCACAGACTTGGTAAATACAAATAGTACTTTTTGTACTTGCGACATATTTATACCCACGTATGACCCTGGAACCCGAGGGTCGACGTCGTCATTTTGAGATATTATACACACAAGGGTGTAAACTTTGCGATGCCCAAAGTGTGAACATTTTTTCCGATGCTGAATGGCATAAAATCAGTATACAAGACTTAAAAAGCGTATATTACGCCATCAGCATCGAAAACCATCTATTCAACGTTACATAACTAGATTTACGCTCAACATTATTTTATTTCCTGTTAATTAAGTTAATAACTTAGTCAAAATATTATAATCTAAAATTATGCGCGATTATACACTACTCTTATACTATAAATAAAAACTTAAACGAAACGCAAACTTGTGAAAGAAAATCTACAAATGATATGTATTATTCTTGATATAAAGTTTTAGTAAATTATAGTATTGCAATTTTGAAATAATAAAATAATTAAAGTATTATAATTTTAGTACTTATTAATTTATGTCTGCTTCAAAAGGTGTGTACTGGGACTCTTTAAGTCTTCTCCATCTTCTATCAATAATAACTGCAAGTATTATACTAAATACTGGTAATGCCGCAGATAAAAACCAAACTGGACATGGATAGTATTTCAATGTATGTGTATAAACGTATATGTATAGTGGAGTCGTTGCAAATGGTATTGTCATTTCCATTGTTGTTATCAGTGAAAATGTTTTACCTTAATTTAAAAATATCATTTTTGAATCATCGTCAGTTAAAATTGAACATTTAAAAAAGTAATCTTCAGCGATATTTACCTAAATCTTGTGGTGGAACTGACTTGGATACAATTGATCTAATTACTGGAGTAGCAGATGAAAAAAACATTCCAATACTCGCAGAGAAATACATGTGCCATGATTTATAAACAAAAGCTTTAGCGAGTCCACTAACACTTGTTGATAGACATGATAAGATAATAATCACAGTCTCAGGGAGTTCTGAAAACGTTATAAATTAATTTTGACTAGTAATATAATCAAAAGAATAAATTGAATCAGTTTAATCAATTACTTAAGAGTGATCCAACAACTCTGATAATTAGTAGCATTCCACCTATAGACATAACCATCTGGGCGGCAGAATATGCAGAATATTGTGAAACATTCCACCCTAATTTTGAGCTTACAAAATAGAATCCAACTGCTCCATTTCCTTCCAATATAACAACATGCAAAGCAATAGCTAAAATACAGCTCCATACCAAACATCTGTCAAAACCCTCTCTCTTTTTAGTAACAGCACAAAATAACTCTTTCACTAAAGTCTTGTCAAAAACGCTTTTTAATGTTTGCTGAAAAACAGAGTTCACGAGTTATTAAATAAAATTATAAAATTATATTAGCAGCATTTTTTCAATAAAACGCTTGACTTACTGGACTGTCAGATTGAACTGTTTCCTTTACAAAGAAGAGAGAGTGCAATACAGCAATCAAGCATGTTATTCCGGATATGCAGAAAACTGCAGCATATCCAAAGTGGCTGAATACAGCAGGCCCCACAAACAATCCCAAAAGCATTCCAATAAGTATCATTGTTTGGATGCATGCCAAGTGCCAAGCTCTGTTCTGATTGTCTGTTATATCAGTGATGTAGCAGAAAAATGTCAATAATATTGCTGGAAATCCACCCAGCAGTGATGAAGGTATAGAGGATAGTAGGAACCAATAAGGGTTGGCATTGAAATTGCTCAGAATCGCCAATGAGAAGTAACTGAGCAAAAAACCTGAAAAAGAATAATTTTAATATCATCGTACATTTATTTCAAATTTTAAAATGGATAAAAATATTTTACCAGTGAATGGGATAACTAGTAGTGGCTTCCTTCCATTTTTGTCACTCCAAGGACCAAGAAAGAGTGACATGATTGTTGGGAATATTGTGTCAATACATGATTTGAAGATCAGAACAATAGTTGTGTGTGGCTGGACTAATTTTTCGATATCCTTAGCTCTATCACTACTGCTGTTGGTGTGTAAAATGTCACAATCACTGATATTTAATGCTGCAGTTGTTTTGCATGTCTGATAAACAAACAAGTCTGACATGACATTGTCTGCAAAGAAAAAAAATATTGACAAGATGAAAAATGTTTGGATTGTAATAATTAATTTGGATATTTTTTTATAATAAAATTATATGTATCAAATGCTTGTATATAAAAAATGGCAAAATGCTCAAGTTATTAGTATCTCAAAATTATATGCACATAATTAACTACGATTGGACATTTTAACATTTATATAACTGTTCAGAGTGCTTGGGTGTAAAAGAAAATGTAGTACACAAAATGACAATATTAAACATGCATTACTTTGCAGAAATATGTGGAAAATACAGGTAAATAGTTTAGCGCAATTCAATTGCAATTAGCACACTTACACTTGCAAGAATAATTGTTTCACCAACATGCTTTGTGTGCTGGTATTTTTCCACGTTTCAACAAAAATAATTAAAACAAAACTGTATAGGTATACAAACCGGACACAGAGAAGGCAAACAGTAGGGCAAATGCCAAAGGCTCCATTGCTGCAAAGCGTCTCCATCCTGTGATAGTATCAGCCATTGTCGAAAGTAAGGCACAAAGGAACCGCCACTATTTCATCTGCCAGTTCTCCATCAAAATAATCCTCAACAATCCAGATCCGCCAGTGTTAACAAGCAAAATGTTCACCAGCTGCGAGAAAAATCATCGGGCCAGCGGCGGCTATAATTATCATTCGCTGCGCATTTTCGATACCGATAAAAAAAAACACACGCGATCAGAGTTTATACACGCACGAATGCGACGTCCTGTCGCGCGATCGTCAGACAGCCTTACGCGGCGCTTTGGAACTGAGAAATAATTTTCTGGCCATAATTGCCGGAGCCGGAGACGGCTTTGTTCGCTTGAGGCTCTTGCGTCACCGAGAAATTTGCGAATGTTTCTCTTTTTCGTTTATTTGCTTGCGATCGTGATGAATACTCACGTGTAGCCGCGATTAGATAGCCGATTTTACTTATAAGTTTACACTTTTCCTTTCGGATGCGCGCTACACTGACATCAGAGACAGACCAGCTGTTTTATAGTACTATACATATACGCCGTATACATATATAGAGAAAGTCGTGACTGTGTGAATATAGATATAGATATACTTATGCGGGCATCAGAAGCATCAGTTCAAGCCATAATAAAAAAAGAACGGCGCGTGCAACACTGTCTGCTATTCTACTAAGTAATGCTGTGCTTTGCAGAACAGACTAAACGTTATCATGTTACTACAGCAGAAACGCTACTGGATAATCGTAAATAATAACATACACGTCATATAAGTATGTGTAATTTTTTGTGAAAAGTCTAGTCATAGTAGGTTATACAGTGCAATTCAAAGAATTTTGAAGCGGGCATGTGTATCACTGTTAGATTAAAATCTAGCATATATAAATTATTGTTGATGGTATAAGACTATAAGATCTTTAATAACTCTAGTCATACAGATTTTCAATTGAAATGGTACAGTAAATATAAAGCCTTTTTGGCAGTATTAACAGAAAAAAAAATTAATTAATCTCTATGCTATAAGAAATATAGCTGTGTCATGAAGTAAAATTTATCACACATTAGTTTGACTCAGTTTCAACAATGATGCATTTAAATTCAAGTTTTAAGTTCAAGTGAATTTCCATTGAAAGAAAATTTCTTAAGATAAATTTGTATATACTTTTCAAAAAGTGTACAATTGATGAACAAAATTACATGCAAAATTTTATCAAAATTTCTTTTTCTTATGTAATTTTCGTAAAACATTGTAATTGATAATTAGTTACATAATTTTTTTAAAGACGTATAATTAATGCTAGCCTGATCTTGGAGTAAAATCTACAGATCAACTTACAAATGTTGTTTTTAATGCTGATATAGTTTCGTTAGCTAAAATTCTGTAAAATGTTGATAGATAAGATTTTTTATTTTAAAATTAATTTGAGACTTTTTTAGCTCTCAAGTTATGACTTCATCAAATGACACAGAGCCAGACAATGATCGTCCCCCAACACCAACAGAAGAGGATTGTTGTGGAAATGCTTGTAACCCATGCATTTTTGATGTTCATAAGAAATTATTGAAAGAATGGGAAAACAAAAAACTGAAAAAATTAAAAGAAACTCCTCATAAGAATCTTCTACATCTTACTCAGTATAGTAAATTCATTATCAGGGATATAGCAGAGTCATCAGAAGACAGTATTTTTATCTCCCTGCATTGTGTATCTGGTATAATTACTGTTTTATCTTATCACGAGAAAATCTATGGTATTGAAAATTGCTTATCATCAATCACTTTTACTCTAATTCTTTTTAGAAAGCAAAGATAGTGTTCTTTTTTTAAATCCTGGGCAACATGTCATATTAAAACTATCATCTGCATCAAAACCATACACTCCTATAGCTTGGACTCAAAAAAGTTTGAAGTTACTGATCAAATTATACCCCAGTGGTAAGGCTAGTGGTTGTATAAGACAACTAAAGAAAGATGATCAAGTCTTTGTCAGAGGACCATATGGAGACTTTGAATACCAGCCAAACAGGTATCTTTTTTGTTTAACAAGTATGCGCAATCATGTGTAAAATTTTAAAATATTACAAATTGCTTTATTGCATAAAATTTTCAGTTACACAAATATCATCATGTTGAGCATTGGCTCTGGAATTGCCGCTATCTATCCAATAGCTGTCTCTATAGTAGAGAACGAATTAGAAGATACAAAAATCAACATGATTTCGGGATTCCACTCCTTCTCTCATGTGCCATTGAAAAATGAACTTAGGCGTTTGTCAGATTATTGGAATTTTGAGTGTACACTGTGCTTGTGCCATAAAAGTAATTTTTAAGAATTTTTAGATCACTTTTAAAATTATATATACGAAAATTTAATGTTAATTCTTTTAGGTACTGCAAACATTACGGGTGTAAATGTTGTAAATAGCCGGATTAACAAAGACTTAATTGATAAAATATTCAGCACTTATACCCCTGAATCATCTCTTGTATTAATTTGTGGAACTCCAGAATTTAATGAGAATTTGGAGCGAATCATAAAAGAGAAAGAATTTCCGCATTGCCATGTATTTCGGTGACACTTTAATAAATATTTATCATTTTTATTATTCAATTTTGCTAATTTTAATTATTCATTATTGAGTTGAGAAAATGGCTTTCTTGCAACTTTCGAAAATAATGTAAGTTATTTAAAACACGATATTTAAATTGTTTGTTATGTTGAACTTTATGCATTGATAATTTATAATTTTTATAGGTGGACAATGATTATTGTATAATGTTGTTTACATAAATGCATTTACGTTTTTGGCGATGTATTATATGCTAATAGCTTATTGTTGCACAAATCTCTTTAATTCACAATACTTTCAACATAACTTGATTAAAATCTATTCAAATAAAATCTCTTTTCAAAAAATAAAACATGCACGCGTCTATACAGTCAGATCAGGATCTCCTGATACGTTTTTTTCTTAAAATACTGATTACTGGTTTGCGTTTTACCTGCAAATGCTTTTCAGTCAATCGTTTATCGTAGGAATCAAGATACAAGGTTATTCATCCGTCTCGCGGGTTAATCTCTTAATTCTCAGTCTTCTCCACCGGTAATGAACAATGATTGCAAGTATTATATTGACCCAAGTCAATACTGCTGGTATAAACCATACTGGACAAGGATACTTCTTTATGAAGTTTGTGTGCAACAGGACAAACAGTGGAGTAGTGATGAAGGGTCCTATTTTTTCCAACGTCGTTGTTATTGCAAAAGCTTTACCTATTTGTGTAAGAAAAAAGTATTTAGCAAAAGTAACATTTTTACATTCGCGTGATCTTTACGAGCTTGAAAAGTATTCTACTATATGTTAGAATTATTTTAAAAATTTAACTAACCAACATCATGTTTGGCGATAGTTTTCGAGATGATACTTCGAACCAGGGAGGCAGGAGCCAAGCTGAAAATTCCTATCCCTGTAGCCAGATACATGTGCCAAGATTGCCGTGCGAAAGCTTTCGCCAGCGCGTTTCCATTGGTTGATAGACTCGCAATGATAATGCTCACGGTTTCCGGAAGTTCTGAAAATTATTGAAATTGTTCAACTATAACTGCTTTAAAATTGAAATTAAAATAAGCATTCTACGCAGATATGTACATAATCAGTGCGTGTAAGAAGAATATTATTCGTATGAATGTGAAAACTACATACAGCCGATTTCGCAATCGGCAATTCATTTAACTTCAATACTTTCACATTACCTTTAAAAAATCATAAGAGTTATCTTAAATAAAACTGACGTTTATAATTAGAACTTTTAACACTTATATTCTTACTTAAATACGGTGCGATAATTTTAATGAGTAACATCATTCCAATCATATTAACAGACAGCTGTACGACCGAATAAGTCGAAAAGTCCATGATACTCCATCCGAATCTTTTCGTGAAGAGATAAACAATAGTCGCCGTTCCTTGCATCATGTCATCGTGGAAAGCGATCATCAGAAGACAGCACAAGAATATGCCCCTGTCGAAACCACTGCGCTTTTTAGTGGCAGTCACAAATAAATCCTTGATCAGCGTGAGTTCGAAGACGCTTTTTACAGATCTCTGCGCAATCGAAATAATAATATCAGATTCGTTGCTCAATCTATTAATCAATAAAATCTGGAAACACTTACCCCCAGACCGGTATAGATGGTCTCCCTCAGAAAAAAGTACGAATACGCAAACCCGATCGCGCAGCTAACAGCCGATGCAGCAAAAACCACGCAATAGCCAAATTCCTTGAACAGCACAGGACTGACGAGATATCCAACTAGCTGTCCTCCGAAGAGGACGAAGTCCAGGAATCCCAGACGCCACGATCGGTTCTGACTATCGGTCACGTCGGTGATGTAACAGAAACAGGTCAGCAAAATCGTAGGGAAGCCGCCCATGAGAGACGAGATGAGACATGGTATGAGAAACCAGTAGGTATCGATTTCAAAACTGCTCTGAATCGCGAACAGAGAATAGTAGATTATAGAACCTGAAAATCGTTATTTTAATTAGAAATATAGACATAATGGTATACTTTGTCTGAGTTATATCTGTACTTACCTATGAATGGAAATGTGAGCAGCGGTTTTCGACCATTGGTATCGCTCCACGGCCCAAGAAACAGAATAAGAATCGTCGGAAATAAAGTTTCTATTGACGATTTCAAAACCAAAAGCGTAGCCGTGTGAGGCTGGACGATTTCCTGCAGAGCTTTCGCCGCGTCGCTGCTGCTGTTCTCGTAAAGGATGCTACAGTTGTTTTTCTCATCTCCTTGCATTATTTTTCTGCACGTCTTGAATACTATCATGTCCGTAATGACGCTGTCTGAAAAAAAATGATGATCTTTTAGTTAGAAATATTATATACCTGGTGTCAAGTGACACTTCAAAAAAACGCAAACGAAATGAAATTTGAATGGCACTAAGTATCGCAAGACGGAATGTCGATGCACGTAATTTACTTATAAAATTAATACAGATATTAAATAATAGATGATCAAATTACACTTACCAGAAATACTGAACGAGAACATGATGAAAAACGTTACCGGCTCAATAAAGGTCATTCGCCTCCACGAGGGGATAGGTGGATCCATTTTTCGTGTTATTTATCGGACGATGTCTAAGTTTTCAAAGCACCAACTCAATGAAATACTGATAAAAAATCGAGATCGGCTCGAGTGAAATGCGGGAACTCCAACTTGATACTGATAAGTTAAGCACGCTTTGTCTATGTTGATAAAATAACGATGATTCAAGCATACATTACGGTTTCCTTTTCGTCGACACTTCTCGGTAAAGTTATCAATTATGGGAGTAAAATAGAGAACTCGATTTTTCTATGAAATCTGTGGATGTTATGACAAATTTGTTGCACACGTATAGATGAAACGTCATACTTTAGCGACAACGCTTTTCCGAATGCCGAGTCCAGTCGCTCGCTTGACTCGCGCGCTAAGTGTGTTTATAAAAGATAATGTTCCGAGGTCTAATATTTGTAAATAATGTTCGAATCGATGAAGCTAGATAATCGATTATCGTTGCTTTTCTAATAGTTACGTTTTGCCTATTGTCATACAATTTTTTTTAAATGTCGATAAAGACTAATATGCTTGTGTGTGTGTGTCACTTTTTATTTCATCAATCCACACGATTTTTGCAATACCATTGTCAACTTATCTCAAATATTTGTATGTGTTGTCGTGGCATCCTACTGTACATTCTACTAACGTTAAATTGATTTCTTAAGTTGGTAAGTGTTTGTGCAACTCGCGGAACATTTTAAAAGGTATATTTAAAATTTTCTTTTTTTTACATGCAAAAAATGCGTTTATTTTGTAATAAATAAATTTATTGAGTAAGTTTTTTTTGTCTGGTATAAAAATATAATCTGTATAACAGACGATTTTATAACAAATTATTACAACATCATTCGCTTTTTTAGATGATTGAATAACTAACAAATTTACATCTATTAATAATAATGATTGAGTACAAAACAGTCGTACCTGCGACCATGTCATTTATATACATAACAGGAAAAGTTGCTCACTTCATTTGACATTTATCATTGTTATTTACATGATACTAATAAAGACTCACCAAATCAGCTAGAGGATACATTACAGGATACCTCGTCTCCACAATTAGGACATGGTCCAAAAATTTTGTTGAAGACTATTTTGTTTGTTGCCAACTCTTGCAGCCACTAAAAAGGTTTTAAACAATTGCTTGTTAATTGTCAATTTGTACAACGATTATTATGATATTCAAGTTGTATAAACATATATTTACTTGGAATAAACAAGAGGAATGAAAACGTCGCTTGCATTTTTGATTGTTACATATTTCATCAGGTAGATTACCACTTTCGTCATCCATTGAAAAACAAATGCAACATTCTTCATCACCAACTATTCCTTCCTGTTCCATTGGTTCATCAACTGTCGGTGCTTGAGGAAATTCGTCGATATTCAGTAATGTTAGCAGATTTTCGTAAACAGAGTATTCTAAATCCCAATTCTAAAACATAAAATTCAAATTTGTTTTGCATAAAATTTAAATTTCTTTCTACTGGATTTTTTTTTTTTTTTTTGATTTGACGATCATACTTCAATAGCATCTTCATCTTGTATCATGTCTCTATACTTTTCAACTTCATTCTTGGCGCCAAGGAATTTAATTTTTGGATATCCTGTGGGATCCGTGGGATTCAGCGTGATCCAAAAGGAAAGTGATGGAGATAGATAAACCCTGCGATACAGATGATAGGGTTTTGGTTGGATTGGATCTATTACCCAACAGAAACTGGAAAATAGCAGTTGTATTTAGCATGATAATAAGTTTTATATATATCTACATAGATGTACTGCTAAAACATACTTATCGATTCTTCTTAACTGGTCCCACACATCCTCCATGGTGTCAACTTGCCTTTGAAAGATATTTCGAATTTCTTTCAAGGAAAAAGGTTTTCTTTCATTGCCAGTATAGCCTGGCAAATCAGGTAAGTCTGTATTAATAATTTTCCAAGAATGTTGCCCTGAGTTATTAAGTGTTGGCTGCACAACTATTGAAATATCATTCATTGTGAGCTTTATTGCACTAAGATCTTTTGTAGATGAAAACGTCACATCCTGAAAGAACATAAATTGTTAGATATATTATAACATGAAAAACTAAGATGCCGATTCAAGGTTTGTACCGCATTTTCTGATAAAACATTGCCAAGTTCTTTCAACAGTTTATCTCTGGCATTTGTTTCCATGGGATCAATAACCATTTCTTGTTCTTGATTTTCTGACAACAATGTCTCCTGTGTATAAAATTCAAAATAAGTAACAATTTAATTTAAATAAAAGTTTTGAATAAAAAATTACTTGCGATAAGCTTTATTAAATCCACAAAAAAAGCAGGCACTGACTCTGATCTTTTTAGTATTGAGTTTATTTGTTTTGTAAAGCTGTTTCCAAATAGAGATGCTATACTGCTACCAAAATGTACTATCGCATCATCTAATCGTGGAAAAGATGGAACAGTTAGTTTGACTTTGACTTTTATTTTGCAATTGTTGGAGTTCCTAACTGTTATCACACCTTTCCAAGTTGGTGGAGATTTTGAAAGAAGGACCATTTCGGGACAAAGTTGGAACATTTCATCAAAGTCCTCCATAATCTATAATAATTAACCGAATAATAATGTTAACAAAAGAATGATACTCAAGATATTCTTAAATAAACAAATTAAATGCTGTACAAGCCCATAAGTTAAAGAGTTATTCAAGCAGCAAAATGAAATACTGGACGTAAACACAGCCTCATGCCAAGAGTGGAAATAAAGACAGTAGTTTATCTGTGCACTAAATTTCCGTAACAGCAGACATTTTTTTCAGCGGGTTCAAGACAGTGACAGAATTTGAAAAAATATTTACTATAGATGTCGCTACGATCGTCCAATCAGCGGTTATAATTTAAAATGATAACTATTTTGCATGACGAAAATCATCCGACGTGTGTATTTGCAATCGGCATAAAAGTTCTTGATTTGAAAAATACCCGATGAAAATATTTTATATGCTAAATACTAAAAAGACACATGTAATATTCTAAGTTTCGTCTCGCTATGTCCAAAACCAACTTTTATTTTGTACTTGCTGAAATTACTTGGATTTAAAAATTTCGTCAAATCTCCAGCAGCTTCCGAATGACCTGTAGAAGCTCGAAAAGTCCACCCAGAAAACGTATATTTCATCATCGAAAAAAAACAAAACAAAATCTTCTCCCAGACCGCAACAAGTAGCCACCTGCAAATAAAACGTATATATAGGACGGTCAGAAAACCTTCCGCTCGGTCATCCAGTCCAAACTGCGCACGCGCCGAGTGCATCGTTCGTGTGTTTCTCCCTCCCTCTCGCCGAGCCTCCCCCTCCTGTATTCCCGTACAAAGAGCTCGGTGTTATTTTGGATAGGCTGCTGCTCAGTGTATATCTATATCCATCGTCGAGTGCGAGAAAGCCCGAGAGAGCAGCAGCAGCTCTGCATCAGAGAGAGCCAGTCGTCGGCCATATTAGTTATCCGCGAGAGGCTCTCGCGCCTTCGGTCGAGAAAAAACATGGCGTCGGCAGGCGACATTAATATGGCGTCCTCGGACATGATCGCCGAGGTCGAGATCCAGCCGGACATCCAGGAGGTAGAGATCGAGTCCATCCCCGTGGACATGCCTTGCGAGACAGTCGAGACAACGATCGTCGATACGGACGAGGAGGAGGAGGAAGAGGAGGAAGAGGTCGACGATCAGCACCAGCAGCAGATGATCACTTTGCAGTCCCTGCCGGACACGGGCCGCGAAGAGGAGATACTCCTGCAGACCCAGGAGGAGATCGTCGGCGGCACGGACCCGCTGAGCGTCTACGACCAGATACCCGTGCCCGAGCAGGGCGCAGCCGACATCTACGTCGAGGCCAGTCCCGGGCCGTCCTCCAGACCTGCGACCGGCAAGAAGAAGGCGAGAAAGAGTGCTGCTGGTGGAGGACAGCAGCGATTCAGGCCGCAGGAACACGCGATCTACACCGAGATGCCAGGCGAGAGCAAAGCCAGGAAGTGGGAGCAGAAGCAGGTTCAGATTAAGACGCTCGAAGGAGAATTCTCCGTCACCATGTGGGCATCGGGCACCGACGATGGTGAGTCTCTCCCTCTCTTTGGCAACAGAGAATTGAAATTTCCTTTCTCCTCCGGTCTTTTATTTCTCTCTATCTCTACTCGGTTACGTATACGATTTCAGAGCAGCCACTGTTTACGCGCATTGTTGCATCGGGGAGAGAGCCTATGCGTGTGCAAAAGCGCAGCTTGTCTCTCCGTTCTTTTATTTTCTCTCCCCCGCCTCGAAATAATCCTATATACGCCGAGTGTGCCTCGGAGCACGAGCACCAAGTGCGTGTCATGCACCACACCTATTTTAGCATCTGTCAAAAGTCTCGTTGTCGTCTTCTCCGAGGCTGCACATCGCATCCTCGTCCCAAGATTTTCTAGCAGTAGCAGTAATCCTAATATACAAAAGGCAGTAGCACGACGCGTAGAGAAGCGGAAATCCACCGCGATCGCGCACTTCCGGGCAGGGCATCGATCGGACACACACGGCTCCGTCGTCCAGAGCCAGCACGAGTTGCTGGGCTCTGGGACAGACGAGCTGGTCCGGGTGGCAGTTTGACAGTTGGCGGCGGTTTGTTTGTTTTGATCGGCGCGCGCGCGGCGCAGCCAGGGCACTCGCGGGGGCAGCCATGTTACGAAGATGGCCTCCTCGCCGCCGTGGTGTCCATCTTGGTTCGGCGCCGCGGAGAGCTGCCGAAAGGGGGTAGCCGAGCTGTCATGGCGTCGTGGCGAGCGATGTGCTTTACGGCCGGTTTACGCTTGTCATTTCAATATTTATTTTTTATCTATACGTCATTGGAACGTTGATCGAGAAATGGTAGAGATTCACCCATGATTATCGATTTCAAATGATTTGCAGGATTTTCAGCGTAAAAAAAGAGCTTAATTTCGATGACTATATTTAGTGTAAAAGGGGCACGTGAACTGTTGCAGCGACGGGTCGAGTATATAGATATGCGACGTTGTCAGATTGGAGATTTTGTTTTTTCTTTCTTTCGAAAGTATTTGCGGCTTTCGTATACATATATTGAGCCTAGAATGGGGTGGAATTTACATTGGAATTTTTAATATCCCAGGCTGCTGCTTGTGCCGTTATATTATGATGGTTCCCTTTCCCGTTTCCCAATGCTCTGAAATTTTTATTTCTCACTTCATTTGACGTTTAGCGCATATCGAGAGCTTTTGTTATCTCCTTTTGCTCACCTGATTTGTATTTTGTCGTGTAGACGTAAAGTTAAGCAACAAAGATGTTGAAAGCAGAAAGAATAATTGAAAAGGAAATTGTTGAATGGTTTAAAAAATATCCTTGAAATAAAGTTGAAAAGTAAATGAATGAATCATTATTATACAGCTATGATTTTTGAAAATAAATGTTTAAAAGATAAGCAATTTTCATATAATGCATCAATGCTAATGTATACTTAATCACTGTGTCCTTTTTTCACTCATATTTTGGCAACATTGCAAAGGAGACCAAAAGGAAAAGGAACAAAGCACTTGTGATTTCAAGTTTGGAAAATTCAAAATGTCTTTTTCTTATTTTATGTTCTGTACTAAAATTCTGTGAAATTTTTTTATTTCAACTATTTGCATTTTGAACTTTCAAAACTTGTCCACACTGAAGATTTAGAAGATTCAACCACTAACACTTAGATGCAATGATAAGTAAAAGTTAAGGTAGATTGATCATTCGTAGAGATAGAATCACAATAATTTTTCAGTCATGATCAAGTATTCGAATCATTTATACATTTGGAAAATCAAAGGACCAAACTACCTTAAAACAGAAGCTTGCTCATCATTCAAGAAAATAAAGAAAATGCTTGAATGCATAAGTAATCAACATTAACAGTTACAAAAATAGGTTTGAACAAATGAAACTGCGGTAGTATTTGTTTTGGTTTGCTTGTTTGTTGCTGTTAAAGGGAGTGTCCTATTAGCGTCTCACCTGGTGGATGTTCCAGATGAGGGCTCTAATCCTGAGCCTGATCCAGACTATGCAGAATACATGAGTACTAAATCATCAGTCTCAATGGTGAATCATTCAGGCAGCTCAGTCTCTGATGGCATGCCAGGCTTGGATCTGTCTGATCCCAAACAGCTGGCGGAATTCGCTAGACCAGGTCACAAACTGAAAGTACGTAAACCACCCATCATTGATGGGGTAGAGCGCACTATTGCCTGTCCACACAAAGGATGTACAAAAATGTTCCGGGACAATAGTGCAATGCGCAAACACTTGCACACTCATGGTCCGAGGTTAGTAGCTCTTACACTTGTATTGTTACTATATTCCAATTTAACGAAATATATAGTTGTCTAAATACAATATATTTATTTAGGGTTCACGTATGTGCTGAATGTGGAAAAGCTTTTGTGGAAAGTTCTAAATTGAAGAGGCACCAGCTTGTACACACTGGAGAAAAACCATTCCAGTGCACATTTGAGGGTTGTGGCAAACGATTCAGTTTGGACTTCAACTTACGTACTCATGTAAGGATTCACACTGGTGACAGGCCCTATGTCTGTCCTTTTGATGGATGCAGCAAAAAGTTTGCTCAGTCTACAAATTTGAAATCACACATATTAACACATGCAAAGGCCAAGTATGTTTTGATTAGTTTCAACCTAGTGAATTCTTGTAACTAAAATAATGATTCTAATATCTGTATGGTTCGTTTCAGAACACGGAACGCGATTGGCCGCCAAGTACAACAGATACAGCTGCAGCAGCCGCAATTTGTCCAAGTTGAAGTGGCTGATGTGGATAATCAGCAATTCATCGTTTACGCCGATTAGCCCCCATCGCCGGATAGATTTCCCTAATGTGCCCCATCATCAAATTTGGAAACCTTTGATTATCGTCCCGAACAGTGTACATATTTACAAACGATAGCAAGTGACTAAATAAGGACAGGAGAATATTGAAAATAACTTGATGTAACTTGAAATGATTCGCTAGTTTACTCGGGTACTAATCTCTGTACGCTTGGATACAGGACAGTGAATCAAGGCAGCGAAAACCGGACTTGAAAGATTTGCACGTAACATGACGCCAATAACAAATGGACTTCTATGCGCGAGTTATAAAAGAAAGAAAAAATATGGGATGTATGTACGTGAAAAGTTAAGATTTAAAAATTTGATATTTAAAATTCACATTTAGATTATTAGGAGTGTTGAATTTTTAAAACTAAACTTTTTATCTAAACGCCGAAGATCTATTATCCATTAACAATGGCAGACCATTTTCGCGCACTGCTCAGTTTTTCATGTCGAATTTTAAGATGTGTCCTAGTGCGTGATTCGTTATTCACGACTGTATATATTTATAAGTGAAGTAAAATATTGTATACGGTATATTTTCGAGAGAAATTCAGATGATGACTTGAACTTGCATACATTTTTTGTCTCCACACAAACACACAACACACGTACACTCCGCTCATGTATCACGTAAACACACGTACGTAAAGCTAAGATATCGTACAATATTTTACGGTTTTCCACCGATTTGCTTAGATGACTTCGAGTTCGCTATCGCGGAAAGAAATGAGTGATGATTATTATAACTTGAGTGTATCAAGCCTACGAGGAAAAAATTGTGAGGATCTCGACTGTGTATTTTGTTTTGTAAGTTTTACAATTCGATTCTTACTAATTAAGAGTTTCATTGTAAATTGAGAGATGCACATACTAACTAATCTTAATTTGTGCATATCTTCAATACTTTCTGTGTTTATTGAAAATTTTTTCTAGTTTATTATAAAAAGAAAAACAAAAAAAATTACCAAGACATGCTGAAGTTTGTATCACCAAAAAATTGCTTAAAGCCATATTTTCCTAATGATCGTAATAGAGATCTTTTGTGTTTAAGGTAGGTTTTAATCAGTTTCAATCAGAGAGCGCGTTAGATTTAATAGTGAATATATATTTCTTTAGAAAACGAAAAATAAAAATCGTTCAAGATATATGTCAGAGCCGACCAATGATTTAAAATAAAGCTTTCTCACACAAAGCAATACCACGTTACGTCCGATAAAGAGAATAGTTAAAGCTCGAAAGAAAGATGAAAAATAGCAAAGAAATATTGGGGAAACAACAATTAACATAAATGGATAATAAATTTAATTTTTAGTTTTTACTACGATTAATGAATATTCAGACGACTGATGTCTGGAACGTCATTAATTTTTCGACAATTAAAGACGACTACGCCCGTTTAAGAGCAGTAAATGTCTTACAAAGATAAAGTGGTTTTGTTGACGCGTCGAGGGGTTATTTAAAAAAAAATGTGAAAAAAGTCGGAAGTATGTGGCAAACTTGGCCTATTGTTATAGCAGTACGGAATATTTCTAGAACTTAATAAATTGATAGGAGGACGCTTTTTGTACATCATCATGATATTTCTTATCATTTATATTCTCGTTTACGAAGTATAAATTAATAATAATTCTTAGTTATTGTATCTCCTCGCCTTGCATTTATTACTTTTCATTAATATAATATCGGCTACAAGAATCGCTGAGCTATTGAGCGAATGGGCAAATTCAAGATTTCTCATAATTATAACACACTTGTCATCCCCAATTGCGACCATTTACGAGAAGAAAATGATGAAAAAGTAACGAAAAAAAGTCGCGCGAACGACCTTTTATTATTTAGTATATTGAACTTATACTAGTGTCAAAGCTGAATGGTAAAGTTAAATTAATCAATTTATAAGAGATAAAACTGAAGGATGAAGTAAATACAAATATTCTATATTTCGGTGATTTTTCCTTCAAATACCCTCCGTATACTTTTTATTAATTTTTTTACTTGCTAATTTTATGTTATAACACACATTGCTCATATATATATATATATATATATATATATATATATACTCATAATTTGTCATAGAGTTTCAATAATTTTTAAAAAGATCCTTTTTTAAATTAAAAGTCTGTAAGTAAAAAGAAACTGACAGCTCTATTAAAGCCCGCTATTTGCCGGACAACTAATATTATATATTATATTTCGCGTACTTATACCTTGCAGTGACCGAGCCTGCGCGTGAAATTGTGCTATATATAGGTATACTACAAGTCTACAACTGCGAGCCGAAGTCGACCAGATTCTCACATATATATCTATACAATACGTCCGAGAGCACCAGCAACAGCAAGTGCACATGTAAAAGGTCCCTCAACTGCCACATTGGCATTCAGTCTCGCGCTCCTCTCGGGGAGCAACAGTGTCAGTCCGCGGAGCGAACAGCTGTTGTTGTCGCGACCCTTCAATACCCATAAATACTTACCTACATATTTTTTCGGAGCAGTTTTTCGAGGACATGAGCTGGAGGTCCGGGCAATCCCGGGCGGCCCTGATCGTGCCGAGGTAGTGGTGTACACGTCGTAGCCTCTCTCTCGTAAAGTTTTTTTTCGACGCTCACCAAGAGAGAAAGTGCGGCCGCTGAGAGAGCTGCGCGCTTCCGGCCTGTGATTAGAAATTCAGGGGCCAGTTGTCACCGGGAATTGAGCTGAAATCGTAATCATTATGGACGAGACGACGGTACTGTGGGTCCTGTCTCTGGTGATGCTGGGAGGGTCCTACCTCGCCGGCTCGCTACCGCTAGTGATGAATCTGTCCGAGGTGGGTTTTTTTATTCTATACGATTTCTCTTATTTTTATGTCTTTTTCTTGGATCGATTCGCGATTGTTGTGGGTGATAGACATAACCTGTTTGACGTGGGTATCTTGTGTTTTGTGCATGTGTTCGCGCGAAGAGGTGCAACCCAGATAATATTGAACGGGTTTGTTGATATCGGCGCGATGTAAACAATGAATTTTGGTGATATTTGATATTTTCAGCTGGTTTTTTGATGCTCTTGGCGTTGCATAATTCGCGTACAGATGTTAGCTCAGAGCTTAATCTTGCGGTTTTGAAATTTTTGTTTGTTTATTACTCGAGTGAAATATAGGCTTTATGTATCATATTGCGCGGATTTGCTGCTTGTATTCAGTTAATCGTAAAAACGTAACAGTTGTTTTACCTTGTATACTTGGAGAAAGATTTTCTTTTGTTTAAATTTAACATTTTTTCATTTTTAAATTTAATAATTAAAAATTATTTGTTGTATATGTTATAACAGCAATAAGCTGTCAAACTATAAATCCATGAAATATGACTGTTTGAATAATACAATCAATTCCTTTCTTTACTGTAAGTGACGATTTACTATTATTTGTATAGCAGTCATAAATGTTTAGTATCTATAATTATAAAAGTCATGTAAAAATCATTTGATGCAAGCTGCTTTGATGGTATTGCGAATGAGTAACAAAAAAATGATCAGAACCAGTTTTGATAACAGTTTCTTTCCTTGATTTTAATTTGAATGTCCTTTTACCCATATTTAGATAACAAGCATTAATAATAAAGATAACGCTTTTTTTTTCAAGTTGGAAGACAATTTTCAAAGCTGTTAAAAAATATATTAAAAATAAATTTTTATTTTTTCTTACAGGATAAACTACAATTAGTATCAGTCCTGGGTGCTGGACTACTCGTAGGAACTGCATTGGCTGTGATCATTCCTGAAGGAGTTCGAGCCCTCTTTAATGGAGCTTCGAGCACAGCAACTACTGCACATGATGCTAGTGAAGCTCATCATGGTAAATACAGAATTCAAACTTTCACCTTTGAAACCCAGCACAAAAAATAAATCATTAAAAAGATTTTTACTAAGTATTTCAGCTAAAAAATTATTGTAGTAATGTACGACGCATTTCACGTATTTTCTTTTACAGCTGATCTTCACAGCTTGATAGGATTGAGCCTGGTACTAGGTTTTGTGTTCATGCTGCTTATTGACCAGTGCTCGACGAAAAGAAGCGGAGGCAAAGAACGAAGCATGACTGCAACACTCGGCCTCGTCGTCCATGCCGCGGCCGACGGAGTGGCTCTTGGAGCTGCTGCGACGACGTCACAGGCTGACGTCGAAGCCATTGTGTTTCTGGCTATTATGTTGCACAAAGTAAGATATTCATTTTGTTATCGTTCGTTGAATTTGACGGCTACTTTGAAATTACGTTTTGTAATGAAATACTTTAAATGATTTTTAGGCTCCAGCAGCTTTTGGTCTTGTGTCCTTTCTGCTTCACGAAAATGTTGAAAGGAGGAGAATCCAGAGGCACCTGTTGATATTTTCACTGTCAGCCCCATGTTTGGCTCTGATCACTTACTTTGGAATTGGAAAAGTAAGTGCTGCTCTTGTTGAGTTTCGTTTTATTCTTTATTAATATAGCTACATGAATGAAAACTAAAGTTGAATATTCATTTCAGGAAGGTAAAGAGACTCTTAATAACGTGAACGCGACTGGCATAGCAATGTTGTTCAGTGCTGGAACATTTTTATACGTAGCAACTGTACACGTTCTCCCCGAACTGATGACTAGGAATAGTACAAATTACTCACATTTACCAACTGATACTGTGTCGTCAGCACCTTCTTTCGGTTTGAAGTTCAAAGAAATTGTGGCTTTAGTTATAGGTTCCTTTTTACCTGCCATTCTCACGACAGGGCATCATCACTAATCTCTTGGATCTCTACTTGGTTTTCTTGGAAAGCTCAAAATGTTTAATCTCCGTTATTTTCATTTACCAATTATCATTTGCAATTAATGCGAATTGGTTGGTGATCTCTCATTAAAATGATGGCTCATGAAAGATTTATTTGTGGTGAAGAATCCATTTGTGTAGCTAGATTTTTATCAAATGCGTTATTCCATAAAGATTGTATTTTCCACATTTGGAATTGCGGGATAACGCGATTATATTAGATAATGAATTAAATGTTGATTGCAAAAGAGGTGGACTGAATGCATAATATTTGCATTTGTACATAGATCTAACTAAATTGTACTATTTGTAAATCCAAAAATGTCATTTCAAGATGGTTTTTTTTTAATTTTAAGAAATAATGAATGTACGTTTTTTAGATCAAGAAATGCGTCGAAACCAGTACAATAGTGCTCCTATTTGTATAAAAGTAATAATTTGTAATAATTTTGTGTCAATCAAAATTTCTATGAGAAAATGTTGATGATTATTCGTGTTTTTTTTCTTACAACGAACTTTTATTCTTGTTTAGTCCAGCAATTTATTACCATTTTTTAAACGTTAAAAATTTTCTTTTATCCAAGAATGCAGGGTAATAATGATTTTTTAATGCTTATTATCTGAAAATTAAATTTTACCTACGAACATTTTTTTTCGAAAGAAAATATACCTAATTTTTTTTTATAATAAAACCTTTGTTTTTAAGAATTAGTTTAGTTTTCACTTAACTTTCCTTGCGTACCGTGTCCAGTCAGATTACACTCAAAAAGTAAATAAATGTTATGGTACTGTTATTATTGTATTCTAGCAATTCTCTGTATTTTGGGCTGGATCAAGTACCACAATAGGAATACCCCTTTTCTATAAATGTAGAGAGGTATGGCGGATTAGATCACTGTTGGGCATAAGCAAATTTTAAAGAAGCTGCGTATAAGCATTCTCGAAAATTTTAGCTTTTGAATCAGGCACAGATGTTTGTATTAGCGGATGTCTTAAAGCTTTTAATTTACTCTTTATAATTTTCAATAGCCAAGCACATCTTCATTGTAATTTAGTTTTTGATGGATTAGTTTCTATATTTCTAACCAAAATTAAGATTGAATTGCAATATTCGAAATAAATATAGCAATATTTAAGAATTTATATAGAGATAATTTATTAATAATAGTTAATGACTAACAGATGTATAAGTAAAAAATGTATTTTGTATTTTGAAATTTAGTCAACGAGTGAGTGAAAACATACATACAGTTATTGCAAATTTTGTACCATATTTGTTAAAAATTGTCCATAGAAATTTCTCGTGTATTCGTACATGGAAATAAAGAAAATTTAAAGAAAAAACAAAAATAATAAATGATTCAAACGAAACACACTCGTTGTAAATAACCTAACAGATTAAAGCGTCAGTATTTCTGTAGCCCGATTTTCCAGAAGACTCTCCATCGAATTAACATCTTTGCACCAGCCTTCCAGACGTTGAATCATTCCTGAGATTTGTGTGCGATCTAGTACTCGTGGTTGTACCCACGTCATGTTAACTGTACCCGCTACTTGATCAATCGCTCCGCGTACCAGACCTTGAGCAAGAGCTTTCATTACCAGAAGTTCAACTTCTCCGATTGGTAAATGAGTTTCTTGAGATATTTCGACGAACGTCAGTTGTCTGCAGTAAAAAATTGTAACATTAAATAATAGGTACAATTCAAGTCACACTTACTTAACTTTTTGTTTCCTAAAAATATACCTGTTATTTGCTTGACGTTTGAAAGTCATCTCCATGAGGCAAAGGAGAGAAATTTTCTGTCTGAGCTTCAGCTCTTGGGCAGCCAGATCAGCTACTTTGCTCCACTGTGGCTTTAATTTTTCTAAACTGGCTATATCACCAGCATTGAATGCTTGTAATAAATCAATCAGCCAAGAGTTTGGCGTACCCTTGAGTGATTCTAGGACTGGGTGAGCCAAAAGCTCTCCAAGGTTGTACACACCTTCTCCCAAAAGGGCTGCCAAGCCCAAGAAAAAGGCATGCTGTTCTTGTTCAGCCTTTGATAAAGTGTCTATATCAATGCAACCTAAGTATCTGTTGAATTAGAACAGAAAAATTAGTTTTTTCTTATTTGAATTAAGTCTTTGATTTTACAAGGATCAATGCTTACCTGAGTGCTGTTCTGTAATAATCAGCGTGTTTCCCTTGCAGTCTATACAAACGACTAGCCAAGAGGTAAAACCTGCCATGTACAGAAGTAATGCCATCGCTGGTTTCAAGCATTGACTCTACATCCTCTATAATTTTCTTAGTCTCATCCTGGATATTCAGTTCGTCTAACAGTATCTGTCCTGCAAGAACTTTGCATAGTGCAACTGCTTCTTTGCTACTCTTAACCTTTGGCTCAGTCTTTTCCAGGAAGTTAATAGCACCACGCTTATCCTTGAACTGCTTGATCACGTGAGCTAAGATTTCCACTAACGACAATGGATTGATCCTAAAACAAAGGTTCATTTGAATAATATAGCTGACTAGCTTAAAACATTAATAATCCCTCCTATCTCAATACACTTGTAAAGGTGAATATTACCAAAACAAAAAATAAGTATCTGCCAAAGAAGGTAAGAATCAAAACATGTTGGCATGGAATAACATTCCATATACAGAGAGTGAGGTTATGTTGACGTTTGTTCAGCAAAAGCTTGGTATTTTAAACTCACTTGCTCTCGAAGGTGGACAGAAAGTTGTTGTACAGGTCGACCAAGTTCTCGTCCTTCTGCAGTGCCGGATGCAGCACGAACTTCTCCAATTTGAGGGTGAGTTGATGCCAAAGTCTGCAAGTCACCGGGTGATGAGATCGTTAATTCAAGTTTTACAGCTAATCGTAGGCGATTTTCGCCGGATTTTTTTTCACCACTTACTTTTTCTGGTAAAGCTCGTCGAGTTTACCCCATTCTTCAGCGATTGCCCGGTCGGGATTGTTGCGCTTTTGCAGGAGATACCCGCTTACGTCCTTCGGTGCGCTGGATGTCGCCATTTTTTAGGGAATAAACTACACACAACAGTCGACGCAGCGATGTGAGCGATCAACGAGTGCCGAGAAGCACTATAGCTAGGTACCTAAGTATATGCATGAGTAAACTGTATAGTCTCTGCTTTATACAGTATTGTAACGTCACACGATCCTCTTTTGAGTGGTTGTGGGTTGTGTTATGTCGTACTTTACGTGCCCTTTCAGCTTTGTAAATTAAACGGATATTGTTCAGGCTTTAGGTTTAGGCTCTGTACTTATAAGAATTCGATAGTGATGGATTCATAGTACACAGGATCATTGAAATAATGTTTTTAAATTAAAAAAAAAAACGATAAAAAGTTTAACAATTGTCAAAGTTTTGAATTAAATTTAAAAAATGTTAAAATTAATTTAGTTTCTCCTATATACTTATGTAATAAAAGAAGAGCTTGTAGTATTCATTGAGATTTTTAAAAATTTGTAACGCCACCCACTTTTGCGCCTGCACATATAATCCAACATAATATACCAAAATATTATGAAAATGAAAAAAAAAAGGTGCAACTTCGTTTATCTTCGTCGTTCGCAAATATAAAATGGAATAAATTAGCTGCAACTATATATATATATATATATATATATATATATATATATATATATATATAAAATATAGATTTAGACTTCTTGGTCAGCCCAAACACTAATTCGTTCCGGATCGAGAACCGGAAATGGAAGCATGTTTAATTGTTCTCCTAGACTAGGTTTGTCTATGGCATCGCTAGATTCTATCAAACCAACGCATAAGGACTTTTATTATACTAGATCCTATTCATTTTTACTCGCTTCTGCACGAATGTCAAGCAAGTTTAATAATAACTCTAATGCTAAACAAATTCAATATAAGTCGATGAAGCTCGACTGATAAGATTTCTTATCAACTTGGATGAGCGAACTTCTAAAAGCGTTTTATCCACTTTTACCTATCTTGAACCAATTAATTAAAGACGATTTACCAAAAAGTCAATAAAACTTTATATGAAAAATAAGAATTCTAATCGGCGGATGTTCTAGAATATAGACTAGTCCTCTTATATTTATTGCTTCTCTACCGCGGCCTACGGACGAGGTGGCTTGCCGCCTTGCATCGCTTCGTTCATGTCAACAGAAAAAAGTTGTATTTTTCAAAAATCTACAACTTCTTTCTTTAACTTTTTTTTGTAGAATGCTTACCCTATGACATCATTGACTGGCGTCATTAAATGACGTTACATGACGTCATTTGACGCTACAAATTGGAACGTTTTATGACGTCATTATTTTCAACAGGTTGTACTTCTAAATACTTATACTCTTAAATACTTTAAAATTGATAAAATGGTTGCCTATATAGGTGCTACCATCCGGATGGTAGTACGGAAAATGGGGGCTAACGCCAAAGAATATGCACCTATATGTATAGGCAACCATTTTATCAATTTTGAAGTATTTAAGAGTATAAGTATTTAGAAGTACAATCACGTCATAAAATGACGTCATAAAACGTTCCAATTTGTAGCGTCAAATGACGTCATATAATGACGTTATTATTTTCAACAGGGTAGGATTCAACTTATCTTTTGACCAAATTTCAATATTGTAAAGGTCTTTTTAAATTTTGCTGTATAAATAAATAAAAAATATTAAACAAATAAATAATATTGAATAAATGAATAAATAGACTATGCTAAGTGCCTATTGATTTTGCGTATATATTTATAATAAAATTGCTCATACATCATATCTTTCGTTATCAAGCACAGCTGCATTAAACCACTTTCTCAATCGATAACAGAAAATATGGGAATCCCCGCGGAGTTTTCGATTTTTACAGACCTCTAAATACGTATAAATAGAGAACCGTTTACTGTACGCCTTATTCACTCATCAAACACGAGTCATGAAGTTCTACGCCGTCGTTGGTCTACTTGTTATTGTCGCAATGCATGTATGTAATCACCCGCTTTATTAATCACGTCAAGAAATAACAGAGCCTATTAAAATTGTCTTATTTTTATAACAAAAAACAGAACGCCTCTGCAGACTGGAAGAACGACGTCAAACATAAGCACTGGAAGAGTGGGTCCAATTTGATCACGACAGTGATAAAAACGAATCTGGTAAAAATAAACGATCTCTTTCACCTGTTGCTGATATTTGATCAATTATAACGTTTTCTGAATTTTTTAATTGAACTTTTGTTTTCAGAGCAAATCACTGATGAATCCGGGCCTTGCGTCTTGCGTCAATTCGTCGAACTCTCAACTCACGAACATGCTGCGAACTTTCAACCAGGAACTCGATCAGGCCATAGCATCGGCTGCCAACGAACGTGATGCTAACCAGCGTTGCGAAATTGTTAGTCGTAAGTTGTCCGTTAATGTTATGAGACTAAGTTGTTAATTAAAAAGCCTATAAAGGTGAAATATTGTGGTTCATATTTTAATTGTGCAAAATTTAAAATTCGATTTGTTTGATTCAATAATAATAAAGAAATATAACAAATGCTTTTGAAGAATATGTGTATTAAAAGTATTTTTTTACATGCTAGTTCGTAAAAATTGAAAGGTATTTAAAAAATTCATTAGAAAATACTTTCCGGAAAAATTTGGATAGGGCTGGTCGCCCGAAAACCGTGTGAAAATTAAGAAAACCCGACGTGGCATTCATTGCGATCGCCCGATAAGTGAGGACCAATAAAAAATACGTGTTGAGATTATTCGTGTACTCACATACTAATACGGACACAGTATTTCTGTAAATACGATAAAGTGTTCACTTACATGGATTTTAAAATCCCGTCAAACCTGATCGAGTCGTGGTACCAGTCAGATGCCCAAATCAACTTATTTTCAGTGGTCGTAGCATTGCTTGTTTTAGCCCAGGGAACGGGAGTAGTATCAATATAAACATTCTAATTACTCGCGACTTATTCGTAAAAAAGCAAAGTGTTCACGAAGAACTTCTCCACTACTTACTTATTTTCAAAGGTCCAATAATACAAGATTTACATGACTATATGTAAATCTCGAAGTGATTATTCGACCCATAACAGACGATGCCCAAACCTACGTATTTCCTGCTGTTTTTTTGTCCTCTTTAAGTCTATGGTGGTTAAATTCGCAGAAAAACGTGCCAAGGTAGAAATACGCCATTTACAGTCACGTATAAAGTGGTGCCGAACTGCCCAAATATCTACCCTACCTTTTTTTGCGTATTCATGTCCTATGTAGGCTATAGATTTACAAAAGAACGTGCAAAGGTATCGTAAAAGGCCGATGAGTGAACCTCAAGAAACACCCGATTTACAGCCTCGCTGGTTTGGGCCGATACTTCGTCCCTTAGCAGCAACATAGCATGAGCGGCAGGACCTGCTTCGATGGGACTCATATTGTGATGTTTTGCATATTTTTTTGTTATCCTCATGCATATAAAGGTTTGAATACCAAGAAAACGTGCTATGTTTTGTGCTATTTATATATTGAGTTCCAATTAGAAAGAGCATTAAGGAGTTAGACCAACGCTTATGGACGTATACGTCAAAAACCCTGCACTTAAGTAGCAGTTTTGGTGCACATGTCAACTCAGTCGATAAAATCGCATCCTCAACCAGTTTTACTGATTATAAATCAAATGTACTCTTATTTTCACACAGTATATCAAAATTTTGCTACACGCGCGCGCGAGTGTAAAGTAAGGTTAGGTTACTTTTTCGATATATATATATATATATATATATATACCCGTCTTCTGATATTCCCGGCTTGGATGCTACTGCGAGCTGAGGCTCCTCCGGCGACGACGTCTCCGACAGCATGCGCCGGTGTCTGTGCTGCCCGATCTCCTCTTACTTTTGCAGTTCACATCACGTTTAGAATAATTATAGGCGGCGTCGCGACGACGACAGGTAAAGAATACTTGTGCTAGTTCATAATAGATATATATCCTTGAGTTGTAAAGGGTCAGTGCAGTTTAAAGAGGGTTATATTTATATATATATGTGCACTCTCGAGAGCAGTGTCAGTCAGTCGCGCGCGCGCTGGCGGTCGTCTCTTCTTTTCGGAGCTGCAGTCATGTGGAGGCATTAATTCGGCTCTTTTTCGGACGACGTGTGATACAATTTCGAGTTATAAAGTGATAAATTACGGAGTTTTGAAAGAAGACACTATTGGAGAGTGAAATTTAATTGACACGGGAGCATGGGGACGGTTCACGCGAAGGTGTGTGTCTGTCTATACATGTATATAGTGCAGATGTGGTACTGCTGTTCTTGTTCTGGAGTGTATTGTATAACCTAAGCGATTATGTTCAATGCTTTGGCCCGCTTATGCATTTAGCACGTGAATAACGTAATCGCCTAATATTAGTGCGGTTTTCGTGGAAGCCGTCAGCTTTTGCGAATTGAGGGCTATTTTGGCTTTTATTTCTGTGTTTCGTTTATTTCGTCATTCAGCAGAAGTTTGTGTCTCTGATACCTAGTAGATCTTACTTGAGTGTCCAGTCTGATATGCAAAAGAATTTTTCAGAAAACAACTGTGATGATTAGTTAGAAATTGATTTTTTTGTATGCTCCGTATGTAGTAATAAGATTTAGAGGTACTTTTTTATTCAGATTGTATAATGTTGAGTTTAGGAGTTTAGAGAGTATTAGTCAGCTGTAATTCTGGTAATACATTTCAAGGTTGAATGCGTTTTATTTTTGTATGTCAAAGATCTTACAATAGGTTTATTCTATTTTATATAAATTAAATTATTGAATGACCTTTATTCATATTTCATCAATTTTTGTATGTTATGCGTATAGCCAAATGTTCATTCATTACTATTTCATACTTTATTATTATGTTTAGGAGCCTGAAACGTTGACAAATTTTGGTGTTGCACAACAAGATAAGACAATGAGGGACAAAACAAAATTTCCAAAAGATGGTGATCATGTAAGAAACACTCCAAGTTGTAAAAAAAATGACTGATTAACTTTTAAGAATCCTAAACATACATTCAAAATTATTTTCAGTCTCCATTTGGCCAAGACAGAACACTTACGGGAGATCAAAATAAAAGAACTAAACCATTGGATTTGAAAAGCGTTAGGGTAAGCTTTTCTATATGATTGCTTTATACTTTTTTTGTTCATGTAAAGCAATTACAAATATACTATGATAATCACTTGTCTTTCAGGCAAGAGTTGATAAAATACATATCGATGGACTGTGTCGTACAAAGCATGATATTATTAAAGCACAAGTAAATGAACTGTTCAAAGCTAAAGATTTCCAAGATGTTATAATAAATGCCTACACAGTAAGAGGAAAATTGGAATCATTGGGCTGCTTCAAAAATATAGGAGTGTATATTGATACTAGTCATGGACCTGGTGCTACACCAGAGGGAGTTGAGGTAAAATTTTGAAATTGATTATTTTCAAGATAAGTTTTACTTCTGTAGCTGATTCTGACAAAAATAAATTAATCAATTTATATCCTCAGGTCACATTCACAGTTCATGAATTAAAGCGAATAATGGGCAATATAAATACTATGGTTGGAAATAATGAAGCATCCCTTCTCATTGGAGCTAAAACTCCAAATTTATTTGGCAGAGGCGAGAAGCTTCAAGTCGACTATTCATATGGCCATAAAAACTCTTCTAATATAAATATTGCTGCCATAAAGCCTTTTTTTACTGGTCGACTAAGTAAAGTGTAGGTTGAAATATATTAAAGAATTAAAAAGCTGTAGGAGAAAACCATTCAAATTATTTTAAAATTCATTTTATTTTATTTTGTTGTAGATTAACAACAAGTGTCTATACTACAACATCAGAGTTCCCATGGTCTGGTTATAAAGAAAACGATAAAGGTCTTTTAGTAGATTTTGCATTTGATTCAAATGAATCTGGCACATTCAAACATCATCTTCAATACGAAGCCGTTGTCAGAGAATTGACAGCAACGAAACAGGCCACTTTTCGCGTTCGAGAACAATGTGGACCGACTCTTAAATCTTCTCTTAGGCACATCTGCAAAGTAGACAAAAGAGACGAAAAAATTTTCCCATCTTCTGGGACTCTAGTTCAGTGCACAACTGAAATAGCAGGTCTTGGAGGCAATATTGGCTTCATTAAAAACGAATTAGCTATACAAAGCAATTGGTCACCTCATGAATGTCTTGTAAGTTTATTTCGTAAATTATATACTTCTTTTAAGTAAGAATACGGAAAAGATAAAGCATGTTCAATTTTTGTCATTATACTTACATATTTTTGACCTTTTGTACTATAGTAGATTACCTTGACTTTGCAAAAGTAATTATATAATAAAAGTATACATTTTTGCAGACGTTCCAAGTAGCTGCTCAAACCGGTTTTCTGAGAGGAATCAACAACGACATGCAGATCAGTATTGCGGATAACTTTTTCTTAGGTGGTCCTCTAAATCTCAGAGGTTTTGAAATGAGGGGTGTGGGACCTAGAGAAGAAGGTCATGCTCTAGGAGGAAACACCTACTGGGCAGCTGCATTTCATTTTTACAGTCCGCTTCCATTCAGGCCCGGCAAAAACAGTTTCGGTGATCTATTCAGATTGCACGGTTTTATAAATGGGGGTAATGTGAACAATGCCGCGTTGAAATTAGGTAAGTTATTGTGAATTTAGTTTTCCTTGACATAATAAGCCTTGATTAATCGTATTATAATTTTATAATTTTATTCATTTAATAGGAGGTAGCTATGAAGAAAATTTGAGGGTTCTGACGGAAAACGTTCGTTGTACAGCTGGTTGTGGAATTGCAATGAAACTAGGAAACATAGCTAGAGTAGAGTTAAACTTTTGCCTGCCTTTCAAGTACTTACGATCTGATGTACAGCAACAGATTCAATTAGGTTTGGGTGTTCAATACTTGTAAAGTGGAGCTCTCGCCTAAATGAATCGAAGATTCGTCGCATTTTGTTTCCTACTTGACTCAAATTTACAAGAGTTAACTAGGATAAATTTAAGTAAAACAGATTATTCGTTAAACCATCATAATCCGGTCTTAGTTTCTATCTTTTTTGTTAGAATTCAACATCAATAGTCACTAGAGTATGTAGACCTAGAGGTTTTTCTTTCATTCGTTTTAAAAATCTGACTAATGGTGTTACAAGATATGCATTTATTTATAAGTCTATTGAGGTCATCCTAAAAAGTTCTTGTGTACTAAATAATTCACGACATAACGATCGCTTTTGTGATTTAATTATCAACAATGGCGCCCGGTCACTAAGAATTTCGAGAGGATATACGCTGATACTTATATACTGTATAAAGAAGCTATACGAAAAATTCCTAGTGCCGAATTGAACGAGAAATGATTTTATTTTAAGTTATTGCACAACTGTTAAAACAGTGAATGTCGCAGTACAAATTTACTGTTCTATGGAGATACATGCATTGTTAGAATATGAAAATTGTGTTCCAATTATAGACGACTTCAATGAAGCGTTTTATTGTAATGCCCGTTGAACAGAAATAATGTGTACAGGATTTAAAATACATGCTATATTTTAAAAGTTCTCTAGTTATAATCTTTCTCCGGGAACGGCTTACTTACATACAACAAACAAAAAAAGTCGCATCACGAATTCGACTGCCTCTATTGCATCATGCTGTACGGCAGTACGGCGCGTGTAAGCTATACGAGCGTGATGTGCTCAGTTGTAAAAAGCGATTGTCCAATGCGGAGCGCGCATTACACCTTGTTACATTCTCCTACATTTTATATGCGCGGGCCTCGGATGTCGCGCCGTCGTTGAGGGCAGCAAACCCTTTTCTGCTCATAGGTATCTGTTGAATTCTTTCTTTATTCATCTGGAATGGCATTCACATTTTTCGTTTCTCTTTCCTTGAAGAAAGTCGTCAAGGTTTTCAAATTTTTCGAGCTGCTTGTGTTCTATACAGTGTTGCCAAATCGCCATAGTGTGTCAGATGAAAAAGAGCGGGAAATTTGATTTTCTGAAGTTGTTATCTAGAAAATATTATAATATATTTGTGAATAAAAAATTGTTTAAAATATGCTTACTGTTTTCGTTCATAGCTTCTCAGTAATTTTATCCGCTTTTTTAAAATAAATTTTTCTCGTTGACATGCTTCGATGGGGTTGATCTGTATACTAATGAAATCGGTAAACTTGTTACATGCAGTTAAAATTTTTTGTCGAATTTTTTTTATGCTTTATGGTTTTACTTGCCATGGAAACGTCTACTTATCAACGTAGTAATTACGAAACAACATTATCTTTGTCTATAATGCAATTTATCGTATCGTTATCGAGCACGAATGCACCATCAGCTTTCGCCGCCTACGACATGTTAAACATTTTTGCAGCTCATAACTCATATTATTTTCGATATCACAATATTGACAGCTAGCGATTTGTATCTTATAGGTAAATTACTAACACATAGTAGAGACGACACTGGACTGTGTTTTTCTTATATTTTACTGTTTAATGTACGAGTTTAATTTATCGTCATCATTGTGCTCATTACCTATATATGATAAGAAACTATGATATTTATTTTAAAGATTTTAAAGATTATCACAAGCTTCTTATCATTTGGTATTTTTTCTTTTCCATATTCTCATATTCGTGCACATCTATATACTTGAGAAAACGTATGATTTTAGCTTATCGCATATATCTTATGTCCCATCCCAAAATAACACCCTTGCTGAACCGGTTGACCATAAAAAAAAGTTAAAGCGCAGCGACCGTAAATTATATTTTGTAGATTATGGGAATCATGTTAAAAGAATTGAAGAAATAATATAATAATCATAGTATCTTATAGGATTCTCAAAACAAGCTGCCGATGACGCTACTTCCGAATTTGTGATTAACAGCAATAATCTCTGCTGACTCATATATCAATTAGAGATACAGTGATGGGAAGTAAAGTGACGTAAAATTGAGCTGAAACATGAAACGCATCGTGAAATATAAAAAATAGCTTATTTCGAGCGGAACTTTTTATCTGTAAATACTGCTAATTTCAATAAATGTAAGGTCAGGGTTGTATTAATACATAGATATCATTTGGAACTGTGTCAGAAGTTTGTGAAGTTGATCGTATAATATATAGGTTGCAAGCTCAGAATCAAGATTTTTCAACTTGTTTTTACTGCCATATTACTTATATAGACGTTAAAATTCCTACTGAAATTCGTACAAGCTATTCCATCTCTTACGCTTGTTTTATAGATAAAATTGGCTCTATTCAGTCGAGCAAAGCATTCACAAAGCTCCCATTCAGAACGCATCTGCAAAGGAAATGACGTTTGCAAGATAAGCCATCAACAATAGACGCATTATTACAAAATTTTCCCATATTTTCCAGAAGAAACTACCTATTTCTTCAATCGAAGAGCCCCTGCAACAAAGAGCGCCAAATTCAAAAATACCTTCACCCGCGTCCAAAATTAATAAAAAAAAAATATATATATATAAATATATATATATAAGCCAGAGCCGATCGCCGCTAATAGCTCGTCGAGGCGTGAAAATAATGAAAATTGACGAAAGTAGAGCTTAAAAATAGATCCTCTTCGTAGCTGTAAACAAACGCGCTAACGATGCCGTAGATCCGGCAACGCTGTAGTTCTCGATTCATCGAGAACGACGTCACTCAGACGCAGTCGACACTAGTGCGAGAAAGACGGAGACATTGTATCGTTGGCGCAGAGCAGAGGTGGGGAGAGCAGTGGCGCGGAGTGGAGCGAACGATCCCCTCATTCTCTGAAAATGGCCGCTTGAAAGAACACCGAAGTCACAAAAGTGTTACGTCTGTTTCTCGTGCTAACCGCCGAAAGTTTAACTCAGTATAATGCGCACTGTTACAATGGAATCTTACGGATTATCAGCTGGAAATAAGAAATCTACTATTGCTCTGTTGAACGACGAAGCTAAGGAAATTTCATCCAAGAACCAAGTTATTTTGCTCGCCTGCTGGAACAACGCCTCGACAACGACGAGCAAGTCTAGCTGCACAATTACAGCCAAATTGTCCCGTGCCTTTATCCAAGCCAGAGCTCAGCAGCATTGCGGTTTTAGAAGACATCGTCACGCACGCAAAGGCCGTCCTTGTCGTAAGTTTCTATCTTTTTTCGTGCCTGTGTATAGATAGATATCGAGCGTGGAGGGGCTTTTCGTAACACAGCAGCTGAACACTGGGAGTCTGTCTGTCTGTCTGTCTCTCTCTCTCTCTCTCTCTCTCTCTCTCTCTCTCTCTCTCTCTCTCTCTCTCTCTCTCTCTCTCTCTCTCTCCCTCTCTCTAGCAGCCATGATCGCACGCTCGTTTTCGCGCTAAAATGAATCACGTTGCACGTTTTAGAGATGATGGAGCCGTGGAATTCCCCTCCACGGTTTTTTTGCTTCTCTCGGATCAGGTGTGCGAGTAGCGGACGCTTCTGCTAGAATACGCGGACGTCCTGTAAACATAGATTATCCATTGCTTTCGTTGGGATTTTTGGTTTAGGGTTAGCTCGTACATATGCGCGCGTGCTTCGATCCATCGATCGGCTGGAGAGTGTGCGAGTACTTATACAGCTCATGAGTATACCTATAGCTGCTTTGTTTACGTAAAAGAGAGATATTTTTTTTGCACGTGCTTGGCGCCTCTTGCGCATTCTTCTTTTGTTTGGAACTGCTGTGAATTCAAGTTCCCTCGATTTTTGTTTTGTTTCGAGGAATGTTGATTAGATTTGGGAGAATTCGTCGATATTTCTGTATGTCTGTTGCGTCATTTGTGTAGTTTACGAAAATGAGCGAACGTTGTTATATATGCGAGTCGCGCGAACGAATATAATTGCTTTGTGATTAAGCAGCTTGTTCTGGATTTCCTTGTAGCTTCAAAATTTTCAAGCTGTTCGAAAATTCATAATTTGGTTACATCAGAGTTAACTTTCTAAACAGGCGTAGCTATACCAATCGTAATAGGTTCTCACTTTTTTTTTCGAAAAACTCATCCGAACTAATTTCGTAAGGAACTGGCAATGATAAATAAACTAAAAATAATATCTCGTTCTAAAAACAAACATGATTTAAAGCCAGTTCTCCGATTGCATTCAACATAAACAACGCAGTATGACTGCTCCATCAGGCAACATGTATTAACCGCAAGCAATCGCCTCCTTCTATCATCTAATTGATACCTATATAGAACGCAAATATTAAATGCTACTGACGCGGCGAGAAACGGCGAACGAAAACAAAACGATGCGACGTTGGAAAACGATGCGGTGGTGGTCAACGTGTTGCGTCTGCTTGCAGGCACGTATGTATATACCTCCACCCATAGCAGACGCTCGCCCGAAGCGCATATACTGTATACTGTACTACAGATTATGCCGTTTATTGTAACATTGCAGTGATTCACGCGGGGTTTTCTGTTTCGCGATTCAGACTGTCCTTTGCCTCACATCCTCATTATGATGCACATTCTTGCAATTCTTTTATTCTGATACTCAAACTTGAATTTTTTATTTTTTATTTTTCGAGAATTTTTGTTCATGAAGTACACTTTTAATTTTTCCTCGAACAACGTTTCAACTTCTCAATTTCATTTTCCTTCTTCTTATCTCGTTGAGGATAGTTAATTAATATAGTAGACCGTCGCGCGGATCGAGTTTGCGCTCGACACATATAATGAGATACACCGAGACGCCACTTATCATCACGGAAATTTTCGCTGGAAATTTTAAGCTGTACTCTATATATTGCTTTCCATGCGTATAGCAGCGTCGCCTCTCGATTATGAGTTGTATAGCTATATATACTACAGCTGAATTAAAAATTCGAACACGCTTTGATTTTTGCCGCTGTTGCGCGCTGAAAGGGTTACATAACGCGGCTCCGCAGCGCTTCGGTGTGTATCTAAATTAATTTTTAAACTACGTGATCGGTTATGCAGTCGATAAGCGCAAGTGGGAGGAAATACGTTGTTATCTCTCTTGCTGGGGAGTTTCAATAGAAAGTCGTGACGAGTGGAATGCATTGTTTTGAAAGAGCATGATTCGATGCGGCGAGGCAGCTCTTGTTGACTGATAGTGCATTCGTTGACTTTTCATTAAATCATTTTTTTTTATCTTTGCACTTGCTTCTTTATACTTAGTCATGGCACTGTTTTTTAATTGGTGGCGGTTCAGATTTTTTAATAAATTTCATTTGGTTGATAGTTTTTTTACTTTTAACACACGACAAGTTAAAACAATGACCTCAAACCGTGTCTTACTTCAGTTGGCTTTATGTTTGTAAAATTCGACAATATTGATGCACGCATTTTCTGTTTGCCACTTAAGATAATGTGTAATCATAGTAAAATATGGTTGACAGATGAGGAATTTACAATTTATGAGGAACCACTTAAGACTTATTATACAAAATCTCAAAATTACATCGCAATTAGCTATGAACAGTCAGCATTCTTACAAAATTTTTATCATAAGACAGAAAGATCTTGAGTAAGCAAAAAATATAAGTACTTGTATTGTATCTTGCAGTGCCACACTGCAGTGGAGTCAAGTTTCGAAACGGTGGTGGGAGTATACCAAGCTGCTGAGTAGTATAGTCCTTCAGAGATGGACTTCAGGCATCCAGCACGTTCAAGCACGGAGTCCTCGACGGCTATGTACGCCAGCTCTCCTGAATGTGAACAAGACTTTAAGGCTCACTGGTACAACAATATGTATTCGGCACAGAACCTCCATTCTCCGAGCAAGCAGCAGCTCATGAAGGAGAGTCTCAACGAAAATACAAAAAATTTCAATTTTAACAATAGGTGAGTTGAGGGAGTTTTTTGTTGGGTTCAATTCTGTGTCAGTACCAGAATCATGAGTCAATCCTGCTATAGAGTTATTACAACCTAACTAAGGAATATCGTTATGAATCATATATAAGCAGCTGATGTAATATCTAGAACACATTTTTTATATCAAGTTGTGAGATTGAGAGTAAAATATTGAAATGATTTTCTAATTTAAATATCAACCAATGTCTTTGATAAGAAATACTCTTAAATCTAAACAGTTCAACAAACTTGCCATTGCAATATTCAATTTATCACTTTATTCATGCAGAGATTATCACACTTTTATTGGTCAGAAATAAAGATGTCTTCGGTCTCAAACATTAATACATACAATTAGCATTATGATGAGATGTAGAAGGAAATTGTTGAAACATTATTTTTTGCTAGTCATTGCTGAGCCAGTATTTTCTTGTGAAAGTTCATTGATAATATATCAAACTAATTTTTAAACTGAAATTTTTAACTTATTTTCAACTCTTATTCTATAACTGTTTGGAAAAAAAATCCATACACAACAGAATTACCAGTTAAAATATTGATTAAGCAAATGTTTAACAAAACGTATGAATATTTATATGAAATCGTTTGACAAAACTTATAGATTTTCATTGTTACATGATTTACTGCAATACAAAAGTTTTATGATAGAAATTAATGCGAAAAATTTTGTATTTTATTGCAAAAACATGAACATAATTTCAAATTTTTGATAAAGACATACCGAAGTTAAGAAAATTTTTTGAGTTGTAGTTTATTTTTTTTATACCAACTTCTAAGAATTGACTCAGTGCAAAAGTTAGCTTGATTTTTTGAAATTATTGTAAGAACAATAAGCAATGAAGCTTAAAATGTCAAAGTAAGACAAGAGCCAAAGTAAAAAAGTGATTGTTTCTTGTAATTATAGCAGAATGTACTCGACAAAGCAGTCGCTGAGTGTGGACAACATGGCAAACCAACCAAAAAAGACGGTCTGGCAGAGCATGTTCCGCAGTATGTCGAGCTTGGTGAGCGACCATCTGCTGAACCGCGGCCCATTGTCTTTTTTGAATAAATGGTCGAGCATGAACACACCCCTGTCTGTGACGGTTGTGTCGACCGACTTCTACAAATCCTGGCAGCGCAGCAAGGATCACCAACTGGTCGATCCTTCCTTGGGTTTCTACACCCGCGGCTGGACCAAGGACTCGCCGCACAGTAGCGACGAGATTTCAATGCCAAATGTTTTATACGCTAACGAAATCCTGGGTGATAGTGTCAAGCTAAGTTGTAGTGATCCCAGCGATAGTGACGAGAGGTGGAAACAGTACAAGTGCATGTATGTGAATTGTAATGAGACTCAAGGTAAAGAGGAGATGAAAGAAAAAGTGACGGGGTTGGAGAAAGTTGATAAAGTGGAAACGGACTCGGTTACGAACGAAAAAATTGTTAATAGTGTAAATAAGAGCGATTACAACGACGAAGATTTAGAATCGCATTTTGATACAGTAATCAGTGATAAAAAAGGTACTTTGCACATACTTGGTGCATTAGTAAGTGAGTTCAAAGAAAAAAGTCTAATTTGTAATATTGTCTTTCGTTTTCAGAATTAGATAAAGCAACAAATTTCGGTAACACGCTAAAAGTAGACGACGAGCCGGTCATGTTAGAAAAGCCTGAAACCACGCCAGAAGAAACTGAACAGCAAACTCCACGATCACAATCCCAAGAGGCTCTTGGCTCGCAACAATCAGCTGTCGTCGGTACGATGTTAACCCAGGCCTACAACAAAGTTGTCAACGGCATGACGGACATACTGCAGTTAGGTGTTTCCTCTGAGTCGATGCCGTCGTCGCTTTTTACGAAGCGCGCCTGTTCGCCGAAACCCCGACCTAAACGGGTTCATATCGTTTCGAACGGTCGAGGTCGAGGTCGAGCCAAGTCGCAGCTGCGCCGCTCAGGCGTTAGCCAAAAGCGACATCGAAAGGAGCGTAGCAGATACGACTGCAGCGAGGACATCAAGAATGACATCGACAACTGGGAAGAGCTCGAGTACTCCCAGAGCACCGACGACGACGGTGGCCAAGACGTCTGCGATTTTGCTGGTTCACCAGGGCAGTTCGATAACGCAGACGAGGATACACAGTACAGACGCAGGTCGAATAGTTTTACTTTGGCGGATATCAAGCCCAAGAAGAGGAAGCCTGAGAATTCGAAGAAACACGGCTGGACGAACGTCAGCGTTGCCTTTACGGTACCTTGTTTGGATGAAGATGGTGGGATTGATCCCAGTTTCGATGTAGGCTTCAGACCTAGGTTGATGTCCGAGAGCTCTGTCGACTCGGAGGATAGTTACTGCATTGTCTTCGAGGGCGATGGGGATAATACGGAATCAGATTTGGAGACTGATGAGGAAAGTTGTACAGCTACGGATACCGAAAGCGAGTCGGAAGACGAAGATGATACGGATATCGAGGTGCATTCCATTCAGCCCACAAAGGTAATTAACGTCTTTTTAAATTCATGCCGACAATTCATAGTCGCGACAAATTGACTTGCATACTGTTCCGATGCAGTATTTCACTGTCAAAAGAGAAGCACAGTATATATCAAATCTTTGTAGATTATGACTGCAATCGATACTTATATCTGACGTCGATAAGATAGGAATCGTCACAGCTTTGAGTTTTCCTTGAAAACTGTTAGACACTTTATGCTTTCGAGATAAGAAATTTCGTGCTACTTACAAAGAATTCTATATGCAAGCAGAATAAGAGCCACCTGTATGTGTTTGAACAGTACAATGTATTCAATTCGCTGAAAATAATTGACGCGTTTCAGTGATCCCCCCAAGTCACTGAACAGTAGCATTTGTGCAAATATCGCACGCTAAAAAAAGAATTCCGTTAAAACTGTTTAGATACTGCGGGTTTATCACGTCGTTGCGCATATCAAATCAACGGACACTGTGAGACTATTAAATTCCGCTACTAAATACCTATGCTTTTGTTGAAACGACGAGTTTGTTAATAAAAACTTTTTTTATTTTGTCTATTACAGGTGAAGTTTGATCTGAATCCTACCGTTCATCGGATGATTAAGTGGAACTTTGCATACAGAGCAGCTCGTCCTGGACCCTGGGAACAGATAGCGCGTGATCGGGAGCGTTTCAATAGTCGTATCAAATGCATAGGCCGTGTTCTCAATCCTGTACTTGCCAAGGAACATCGGGATCTTGTTTATAATGAAAGATTCGCCGAGTGATTTTATTGAAAAAAGAAATCAATCGTATCTTCAACGCTGTGTATCATGAGTGCGTTATAATGGATTTTATAAAATTAAACATTGTTGGCTTCTTTAGTACAAATCGAACGAGACAAAATTACAATTTAAGTACACAGAGAGTTGCATAATTAATTGCAAGAGAGAAGACTGCAAAATGAAATAGACACGGCAGGATGTAATATAAAGGCGTTATGTCGATAAACATGTATAAAAAGGAAAAAAGCAGTTAAAGTAGAGGCGACGTTTGTTGTAGAAGCGAAAATGAGCAGTTCCTTAAGTAAGCACTTTTTAGACACTAGCGTGGTTTTTTTACATTTTCATGGTTGTTTGAAAGGAGACGCACGAAGTGCTTATTTAACGACGCGTAGTGTGCATCATTTTTCCTTTTTTTAAGTTCCCTCGACCGTCATTGTTTTGTTTTATGCATATTTTATGCGGTTGATTTTCGTTTCCTCTTTCACCGCGCGCGATTGCTGTACGCGTGGAATATCATTCCCAAAAGTTGGTATGTAAAGTCACAGCTTTGTTTTTCCACTGCTTGTAAATTCACAAAGCCGCAATAGTTTCACAGCAGAAAAATAAAATTATTAGTGTCTTCAAATTCGAGTATAATCGATCATGTACATATATATAAGAGATGTGAAATATCGCAGATTATTGAAAAGTTAGTAAATTGCTAAAGATTTTTACGTTTGATTGTAAAACAAAAGGAAATGACCAAAGTGTCTTATATATCTAAAGAAAATTAACAATTATATTGTCAGCGTTGCAATTTTGTGTGCTGGATGATTATTTTTAAATCTCATTGCTATATACGAATAAGGCAAAGTAAGGAAAAGTGAGTTTTTAATATTAAAAAAAAAATATATATTTCGGCGTCTGTTGTCTAAAAAGCATATAAGCTATCTGTTTCTGTTCGTCGTCAGCGATTTAAGATGTCTCAACGACGCTTCATTTCACATTGTATAATGTAAAAATACAGCTGTAATTTAGAAAAAAATTAAATATTGACTATTACTATATGTATATAAGTATATAAGTAACAAATTAATACCATGTATTCACGTATGAAACATAACTTCGACGGCTATTTTGAAACTCGCGACGATGCGATTTTAATCGTTTTACAAATTTGAAGTAAGAGAATATTTGAAATTCTGAATATATTTCGATTTAGTTTTTGTTTTTCAATCTATAATGAACTCGTAAAGAATAATCTTTTTTGTTTAATTTTACATGCTCTTGCGCGAGTTTCTCAGTTGACGTCAAGTATTGATTAAATACTGTTTATGTCTATAGAAAATTAATAAATATTGCAATTATACATGAATTCAATGATTGTTCATTCACCCAATGCTTGAAATATCTGTAATATTTACGATAAGAACTGTCTACAACACACAGAAGCAAAGTTCGTGTTACTCGTGTACAATGCCTCTCTCTCTCTCTCTCTCTCCACATAGATACGATGTCCGGTCAGTCTTGGGTAAAAGTATCTGCTTGCAGTAGAATGCGTCAGAGAGATGGCTAAGACAAGGTCTGCGCTCGGATGATTTGTGGCTGCCAAGATACCGAGAAAGTAACTTGGCATAAGTTTACTCGGCGATCTATAAGTTGAGTCCTCGTATCGAAAGGAGAGTCGGACATAAGATATAAGCGATGCATACTTTCAAAATCAATGAAACGTTTTTCAAGTCGAATTTATCTATTGTGTAATCGGTAGCAATAAAAACATCGCCCGTTCATACGCGAATGCGCCCGTAATACGTAACAAACCTGAAGAGTTGATATAATGTGCATTCACGCGTGCGATGCATCTTTTCGCGTGGGAACATCCATATCGGAGTCATGCGTATCTCTATAGTAAGAAAAAAATTGCAGGGCAATTACATCGCATCTCTCCTTTACTCGTTATATATTATACATACTTATACCCGCGCGCGTGTACTTGCCTACTTACTTATGCCTCTCGCGGGCCGCCGCGCGGCTATATACCATGTCTTTTCGTAATCCGTCAATGCGCTTAATGACGTGTTCGAAATCGTGTCAAGGGCATCGGCGTCGCTGCCGCCTCCTTTTTTTTCTTTCTTCGGTTATAGGTGCGCTGTGGAGCGACTGCCTCTTTTTTTTTCATCGTTGTCGGGATGCTCGGTGCAGCGTCGTCGTTACGTGACATAGATTTTGCACGGTTTACACGGGTGGGAGGAGGTAAGCACGTCCGCTCGAGTGAGTTTTAATGCGGTATGGGATATGCTTTTAGAGGAATCTGGAATCGCGACCGATTTAGGGGATTCCCCGTGAGTATTGGCTACGAATGGTATCCTGTCGATACGGGCAAAAGATTAGCCACTGAATGACCGTTACACCGAGGATACATTTTTCTGCAACGTCTTCTTGCTTGCGAAAGTCTCGAAAATTAAGTGATTATGAAAAAAAGAAATGATTGCAACCACGACAACGACGATGACGCGCTCGTCGACGCAGAAAAGAAAACGCATACGCACCAGCGAGGACGAGGCTAATACCGGGCGATGAAGGCGTGGGTAAAAACTTGGAAAGCGGGAGAGCCTCATATCATTTTCTTATTCTTTTTTTTTTTTCTACTACAAAGTATAGTCGAAAGCGAAAAATCAGCGTATTTCCCAAAGGACGACTGTAAAAAAAGGAGGCGCGCGTATAACGCTTCATTGAAAAAAGGTCGTTTGCACCTGCGTGGAGACAGCGGAAGAGGATGGGCTCAGATGTCGCAATTGACGACCGCGTATAGCGCGCGCGTTATGGGCCGTTGACTGGCTTATTGGCACGTTGCGGTGTATCCGTCACTCTTTCCTTCATTTGCGGCCGCGCGTCTATAATGCGCGTTTTACGAGGAGGCTCGTTTCGACTATTTCCCATTGTCGCCGACTTGTTTCGGAATAAGTTCATTGTTTGCTCGCGCGAGGAAAAACGTTGTGTACAGCATTTTTATGTAATATATGCACGGCGGTTACGTGAATATATAGCGATGATTTATTATATTCTATAGTTGTGATACGGGATGAGCATATTCATACGAGATATTTTTCGTTCCTTTTATTGTAAAACAGTGGCGTATATTTACATTTTGTCGATGTAACTAAAGAGATTTTTTTTTACGTTCAGTGTAAGAACTCTGCAGCTTTGTCTGGTGGAACGAACTTTTCTGGATTCTCCTCTAGTAGGCAGCCCAGTACTCTTGGGACTGACAGCAGAGTTCCCGTGATGGTGGCTGGGAAGCCCACATGGCTTTTGGATGTCTGATAAGCGAACGACAGTCTCTTGCTGAAGTAGTCACCGCAGGCTGAAACGTGCCCAACTTCTATGTACTGGTTCGAGTGGGCAGACCACATTTCGAAGGAAACTCTCATGCTCTCCGCTGCGTGCAGTTCTTTGGCGGATCTGAGCACGATTCTGTAATGGCAGTCTAGCTCGTCGTAAATCTTCGAAGCTGTTTCCACCAGGTTTTCCAACTCGCTTTTGTGGTTATCGTTGTCTTTTTTGGGAACGAGTGTAAGCGCTTGTATGGCTGACGATTGACAGACTGAGAACAGTCCGTAAGATGCTGGAGTGCTTGGAAAGGGTGTGTACTGTCTTCCGGTGGTGAAAACTTTAAGTGGGAAGCTATTCAGTTTTATGGCTTGTTTTGTGTACATGGCAAGCAGTGCTGGAAGACTTGCACCACCGACCAAATGCAATCTGTTTATTAAATAGTCTTTCTCAACGTCATCCATATTTTGCAGGATGAAAGTTTCCATGGGACTTTCGTGATCCATGCCAGCTCCTTCAACAATGAGACTCCTAGCAAAATCTGGACCGGCTACTCGTGTAGCACCGCTTTCGTTGAGGATTCTACTTGCTACAGCTAAGGCTCCTAGTTCAAAGACTGCTGCCTCGTTGCACAGATAACATTGAATTGGATTCCTGTACTCCAATAAACCTAAGCGTTTTCCAATGTCTAGATGACTCTGCCTTTTGTCCTCGGGTATATCTCGTTGTTCACCTATGCTTTTAACAACGATTGCAGCATCAGATGGAGTGTGCGGATCAATTTCATTAGGCACTTTTAAAACCTCTGGGATGACAGTTTCCTGAAGATCCCAAATAGCTTCTCTAACTACCTTTATATCTTGCTTTATGAGTCTAATTTTAGTTATGAGAGCTTCTATTTCATTTTTATCTTCAGCAGAGAGATCTTTCTTTTGATAGATCTCTTTTATACGATTAGTTAGTTCAGCGTGCTTTTGCTCTAGTGCCTCCTTGTTTGAATGAACATATTGGTAGTACTCCCATGATTTTTGCAAATCCTTTGCATCGATTGCTGAGCCTCGCAGACTGAGTTCCCTCTGAAGTTTTTCTATATCAGCAACACGATTGTCAAAGTCTATTTCAGGCAACAAGTACGCAAAACTCTTGTGAGCTTTGTTGCCAGGAACATACAACGCAGACGTGTAAGATCTTTGATTTGCCAGAGTCTTTGGCAAAATAACAGGCTTCAATACTTTCAAGCCCAACTGATTTCTAGCCCAAAAGTGTTTCACTGCAAAACTTGCCATTTTGCACTTATCAAAAATAAATACAATATATATTTACCAACAACTTATATTCATAAACATCTATTCATCCTCATCATCAACTTTCATAACTTTAGCTTCTTTGTTGATGTCCTCTTCACTGGCTATGGTTTCAATCTTGCGTTTCTTCGGTTGCACAAAGTTACCTTTTCCTGCAGCTCTCTCTGAATCTTCAACAGTGTACGGCTCTTCCTCCAGTGCTTTTAGTCGTCGCTTGTGCACTTTCGTTTTGAAATGGTCGTGCAGAGCTTTTTGATCGACGAAATAGCGTCTAAAACAATTCAATAACCGCGTTAAAACCATTTCTCACGGAATGCATTACAATTTTCAAAAAAGTGTATCACTTACGCGCAATGAATGCAGTAATTCTGGGCCGCTCCTGGCTTGTCGAAGTCCACCTCTTGGTTTATTAACTTTATCGCATTTTCCTCCTTCAAATCCGCGTCGATCTTGGGGCAAAAAACCGTCGGTTTAACCCAACAACAATCGACCACGCGGCACAGCTGCGCTTGTAATATAGGTTAGAAATCGCTTACCTCATCGAGATCCTTCGTGCGTCTTTTTGTCCTGTGAGCCTTCTTTATGTGTAGGTTTTCTTTGTGATGCTTCTTGCGTCTGTAAACCATTTCACTGTCACATCAATCGAAAGCAGCGATTCTATAAATGTTATTGTTCTACTACTACGACGAAATATACGCGTGTATTGAGACGTGGGAGAGAGCGAGATACTTAATAGGTTATGTACGACTGTGGATATATATGTTCTTCCATATGACGTGCCATAGGTGATTTTTGTGTTCTGCTACAGCCGAGAGCTCAGCAGACGCCAAGATGAATTAAATCTACTTAGTTAATAATAATGTAGATTTTTATTTATCTTCTGTTAAAATATTATTTTTTTTTATATTTTTGCAACGCATCTGTACCCTATATGAAATTTTGCGTTTTTTATTCATACTAAAAGCCAAATTAATAGCAAGTTTTTATTAAAGATCAATATTTGTTACACCTGCTATAGGTATAGTCTGACGTTTTATCGAAGCACAATACTTGAACGTAAAATCATTTTTAGTGAGGCTTCCGAGTAAATATAACATATTCACTAAAAGAACAGAGATGTTCCTTGTAAGCGAAAAAATACAATGACGCATTTTGTTCAAACTATACATAAGTACTATATGCATGTATATGCATACATACAGTGCAGGGAATTCCCGTCATCTGCGGTTCGCGATTTTAACGCCGTGTGAGCATGATTTATTGTATGTTCATCATGTGTCAGATAGCCATAATTTTTTTCGTCGAATCGTATATTTAACACTGAAATTCGAACAAAATTATATTCTTTTTTCACAAGACCACAGTATGAATGGTGAGAAAATATGATAAGCCTTTTTTTATTTTCACATTATTACGTCTTGATCTTTACACGTTTTGGCTCATATAATATGGTAGTGCTATTGCTCAATACTGATATCGTATGTGGCATATTATTACAGGATCGAAATTAGCGGGAAAAGGCTAAAAAACACGTTGCAGAACAAACAAAGATGAGTTTCTGGAAGCGCGACGCCGAGTGAAAGTGGCTTCAAGATGTGTTTGCGCACGTGACGAAAAAAGTTCGTAGAATACGCGCTTTTATTGAAATTCAGAACTGACGCGACTTTGTATATCGACTTTGAAAAATAACGAGTAGCTCGTCTCAAGAGTCGGAAAGTATGAACTTATATATAGTCTTGTGCAATTTTTTTCACGGCCCAGTAGTTGCTTGAAAAGTTAGTTTATTTATAAACGTGTACCGAAAAAAGGTGACACATTGTATGCCAAAAAGATGCCAAACGGCGAGACATAATAAGACAAAGACTCTAAATTCTCTTAAAAAAACACATTTGGAAGATCATCAGACTTTGATCTTCTCGACCGATAATGTGCGTCATCTGCTCTCTTTTTCCTTATGCTTTCTACGCTCGTCTAAACCACTATTTTACTGCCTCACTTCGGGCGTCTGGCATTTAAATTTCTGAGAGAGAAATACAAGTTTGTAGAAAAAAGATAAAGGAGGAGATTTATGCAAGCATTTACACGACTATCCGCGTTTTTCATCTCCAGAGATAAACGATCCGGATGGATGTGAAAAGGTTTTTTAATTAACGAAGAGTAACTTCGAACCAACGCAAAATTATTGTTGCAGAGTAAGAACAATAAAATAAACCAAAATTATATCAGCGCATCGTAATTAGGAATTAATAATCGCAACTCAAACTAGCCGTGGAAGATAACTTACTTTCTTTCGCGTCGTTTTCACCATCGCTCGCGATTTTCAGTATAATATAGCTGCAAAAGTAAAAAATTAGAAAAAATAATTTCACGTCGACGCGCTATATCCTCTGGCGATCTTATTATAAAAATCACGGCTATACGGTCGAAACGCTTTCTTCCCCCTCAATTATCCTCTATACCGTCTTAGACAAACGAAAAATTACGAACAAAGAGAAGAGTCACCATACAGGCGGACAAAGAGACACATATATACATGCAGTAACGGATCGAGAGCCCAGAAACGCAGTACATATATTTATATATATATATATATATATGTACACAGGAGAGACCAGGTGAAGTAAGTATCAAGATCGCGGCGCCGCTGCTTTCACCTTCGGGCTGAAAGATCAAAAGCTACTGTAACAACTGAACGTCGTCGTTATTGTTTTTTTTTTTTTTTTTTACTCTCTGAACCAGTTTCTCTCGCGCGATGACGAAAGCGCGAAGCTTCTCCTTGTGTATAGGAGGAGACGAACAAAAAGAGAGCAGATATATATCTGTCTCGATCACCTCGACTGGGTAGGCGATTTTGGCGATGCTGCATAAGCGTACCGAATCTTCTGAAAATTCTCAGCTGAAAAAATAACCGATCGAAGTGTGCGATGTTTGCAAAAAAGTTCATTCATCCTTCCAAAGCTTCTCGTTCGAGAGAAAACAACCGGAACGATTTCCCCGACGGTGAGTCACAGCGCCGATCGTCAGCTGCGCGAAAAGCATCGTATATATAAGCAATAACGAAGAAAACCGGAAAACAGCGAGGCGCGCGTTGTGCAATAATCGAGATCCGCAAAACGCGACTAAAATATATATATATATATATATATATATATATATATATATATATACACACGCGCATTCGCGTGTCGTGGACAAAACAAAATAGCAGCTTGTGTGTTGCCACGCGCAGTTCCGTGCTGGAGAGAGACGGCTTCTCGAACGTTCTTCTCTTTCTCGATTTACAGCGTGTATGTTTCGCATAAATTTCTTCCTATATGTACCAAGGCGTCGTATCGTTTCGACACAAAAGCTGCTGCTGACTCAGTATATGGATCCTATACTTTGTTTTCGGGTCAACTCTGTCTATTTATCATTGGCCTGATTTTTTGAACCGTATTATGATGATCATCTCGCGATATGTATACGATTTTTAATGCGTCTGCAGATCCGTTTATGAAATAAGTCTTTATGACTGGAAATTTGATGAGGATTATGCAAAGGGTTGTGGGGACAAAAGTATACGATTCGAGAAAGCAGTTGTTCTCGTTGTTGCCAAACGTTGCAGCAAGTGTATTAGGTGCAGTTCTTGTGCAATTTGTCGATATGAGATCCAAATGATTGAAAATTAAATTTTTCTTCTATAGAAGCTTCGCATATAAATTTCACGCGAGTTTAAGGTCAAGTCCATAAATATGCGCTATCGCAATTTTTATTGCAGCTTATTACTTGTAATAGTTCGCTTTCGTTTGAAGCCGATGCGGTCGGAACGATTTTTGCGAATTCGGATATAAATTAAATCGTGATTAGACGTTTATTAGTTTTCATAAATCTCGCTCTCGTTGAAGATATCTCGTTGCCGAGAAGAAAACATGCAGTTTAGCGGCTAATGCGAAAGGATTTTCGGTAATCAGACGTTATTGAAAGAAGATCGTTTGCACGCCAAAAGAAATTGAAGTAAGAATAAAACGATCATACCTGCAAAAATCAAAATGCGCGATAAGTCACTGACCTACTCCATATCACCTTGACGTATACATAACAAGGCAATTCGCTCGAGTATAGGCGAACCATATATTCATCCTTTATTCGTAATTTTCAGCCAAAAATTCTGCATCACTTACACACAAGGGAATCGAATCCTTGAGCTCGTACAATCTATCCTCGATTCCCTCTCGGAATACAAATTCTCTTCCGCCAAGTTCACCCGAGGCGGAAGGAAGCGTACACGCGAAAACAATAAATATGTACTGGCTGGAAGTGCGAAATCCACCGACGGTTTTGCAAATGTGAGGAATAAGCCGATAATGTACTTCAAGGTCGCGTCGCGGTAAAATAAAACAGATCACGCGTGGGTGTGGACGTGGTTGTTGTACTTGACGCCGGGAGAAACTATACCGTCTTCCTTGTGTGTGATTCAGATGTCTCGTATAATTGAGTTCTGTATATGGAGGCGAGAAGTTTATTGCTTTTTATGCCAACGATTTTCCGTTCCAGATCAGCTTTGCGTTTGCTGTTGTTCGCGATCTGCGATGGATCGTGGGTTTCCGTTGAGTCGAGAGCGCATATGGAAGAGCACACTGCACGCGAGCAGCTAATGCTCGGCCTTGAGTTTGAATATTTTAAAAATTTTATGTACATTGCAGCAGAGGTCAGTAACAAAAGGATTGAGCCATGGGTGTGCTCTTGAGATTTTGAGCGGGGCAGCTTGTGACATGTCTTATGCACGAAAAGTTTGAGTAATCTTGAAAGACTAGTGCGATCTATCTTTTCTCGAAATACTTATCTCACACGTATGGGGGAAAGTCGTCTAAGGTGAAAACCTCTAGCTGTTCCTTGTCGATTTTTCTATTCCACAGCTGTATCGCAATATTTTATTAGAAGAATCGATACTTAACATCTCCTTCTGAGATTGACGGTCGATGTTTACGGACTGAGCACTGACGTATGTGCAAATTCGAGTTTAAGCATGTGTATATATTTTAATGCGGATGATTTCTTGAAAAAAAAAAAAAAAAAAAAAAAGAAGGATGTAATTTTTCCTTATTCCATAATTGTAGCTCCAATGGCTACGCATCGCAACAGCGCGACACGACTGTCACACTTATGCATTCAAGAATAAAACAATATGTATTTGGTTTCTCTATACATTACATCTTTTAATGTTAATAGGCCTACGTATTATCTCGAAACGGAAATCAGCTATGCATATGCCAGGCATTGTCTTTCCCATGCAGAAAACTGGTACGATGCAAATGAATTTCAGCGTATTTTATGAATCAATCATTTTTTTTTTTTTGCATATAGACATACGATTTATGGATCTCAATAAACGGTCGTTTTATTTAAAATTGATATAATTTTATAGGCCACTTTTAAGCAACGAAAAAAATAAATTTCGCGGCGTCTGATTAGAGCAGGAACTATACTACTGATTCGTATAGTATCGACCCTAAAATGACTAACATCGTTGTTCATCACGCAAAGCCACCCGATCGATAATTTCCAAAAATGTCCTCTAATTTTTCAAAAAGTTGACGAAATCATTCTCTCTAAAATCAGTGAAAAATTCTCAACAATCCATGCACACATCCCGCAGCGCACGTCCATCACAGCAGTAAGAAAAAACCGCTCGCGCGGAGAAGCACTGCAGTGGGGAGGAGAGCAGCAGCCTCGTAGCGGCTATAAAAGCCGGGCCCGTAACTCGGGCCCAGCCAGTCCTGAAATTAGCGGTGTTTCCGACGCACACGCGGACAGTCCCTCTTGATTATTCTCCCTGTAAAAAGTACGTGAAAGTACTTATACACAATAACGAAGATGAAGTTCAGCCTGGCTTTCGTCGCGATCGTCGCCGTCGTCGCCGTAAACGCGGCCGAGGAGAAGAAGGACGAGGACAGGCCCAAGACTTACCGAAGGCTCATCCCCGCTGATGTGCTCAGGGGTAAGATTTTTAGTTTTAGCGATTTATTTTACGCGATTTTTTTTCGCCGATTTTTCAAGTGATATTTTTTAAAACCCAACCCATCATCGAAAAAGCAAACACCTCAATAAATAATATGAACCGGCAGTTCGTTAAAAACGTGAGACAAATAAAATCGATCGGTAGAACGGGATGTAGAAATGGAAAGCCGCGTTGTTTCCGCGATTAGCAAAAAAAAAAAAAGCCGGTGTCGATCGCTTTCGCCGGCAAGACACACACATCACGAGGAAGAAAAAGAGCCGGAAGATTTTCGCGACACGAGTATACACTAATACATCGTATGTATGTATAACGCTTTGTATATTGTTTAGCGCTTTCCTTTCCCGAGAATATTCTGTTCGACGGCTCGGTTTTCTTCGGCCCCGTAGGAAAGTTGGACAGGAAAGTCGAGGAATTGGGACGTCGGAGATTTTCGATGATGTACTATCGGCCGTTCGAAAGCCTCGGTTTTGTTCGCTTGCCGATTTTTTCCTCCTTTGTCTATTATGGTCTGCTTCGAGCTATTGATATACGAATCAATAATAGAATCGCTGAGTGTGTGCTCATTATCGTATAATTCTGGACGGGGAGTGCTGCAGTCGTCGAGTTTGATGAACCTCGATGAGTTGCACAATTTAGCCGGGTTGCGCGATGATTTTGCATAAATCTTCGTCAGTATTGAATATACGTGATCGGTAATGATTCGATTGTGCAAATCGGTTCGGTTCGACGAACTTTCGCGCGAGTCTTTCGGGACGAATGTTCCTGGAAGCTTCCTTATTATCATAAAGATCGAAGATCGGTATCAACACCATAAACCGATATGCGCAGACTTTGAACGATAAATTTGCAACATCGAAGCAGCAAACGACTATAACGCATCAGTCCGGTTGACCAATAGCTCTAACCGAAAAAAAAAAGATCGAACGTCGCAATACCGGTCAATTAGCGGGGTCTCACCCGCGCAACTCCTTCTGTCAATACCCAGCGACGAAACGCCCAGCTCGAAGTCAATGATTCAGAGTTCTCACCTTGGACCACTATTACGCAAGCGTCTAATTGCGGTACGGGCAGGGAGAGATCGCGATCGCGGAGGATGTTTTTTTTTTTGCCGTTATGCTCTTGTTTTTCTGCCTGCGATGCACGTCCATCCCGTTTGATTCAATTAAGCGATAATATACACGGTGTGAAAATGACTGCAGGAGAAGAGGGAAATTTGATTTTAGCGCTGCAGTTTCTATGTCATATCAGTGAAATCTAAAACTTTCGAGCCAATTTGTTTTACAGCTGCTAATGGATACATGTATAGGATAATCCTATCGTACTAACTGTTATTGAATTTATTTATACACGAGAGAAACTTCGCTTGTAAAGTTAATCAGCCGATGAAAATGAACCGATTCCATTAAGACTAATGTTCATCTCACGCGCGGTGAAACCGATCCAGCTCGAAATCGAAATTTCTAATGAACATTATCATCGCGCGCACTGCCGCGATCTACTATATTCTCGTTATAGCGTTACATCACACGCTTTGAATCGTTATTACAACTCGACTCATTAGCATCGGTGCATTAACGGAGTGAGAGCCTATACATTATCTCGTAAAAGAATAAAAAATAAAAAGTTCCGTAGTTTTTATGCACTTTATACCACGCGAGTATCCATAAAAAGCTACTCCGTAAATCAAGTCGTTATCTCGGATGAATAAAGGCACACGTCGCCGATTTCGAAGGTCGATTCTCGGCAGCAACAAAGAGACAACCCCGCCGAGCATTAGTCCCAAAAAAAGAGAATCAGGCCACTCCTGCCAATGTCACTCTTGGACTTTACGGCTGCTTAGCATTGAGCTCGGAGCGCTTTCTCGCGTCGCGAATCGTAAAAAAGGCGTTATGGGCTTGTATCGAAAATACACGTATAGCTATTGGAACGAGACCTGCACTCGAGGTGTATTACACATACGTATAACATCCTTGTCATTCTTGGCGTCTCCTCGGCACGTACCGATCGCCCTGGCCTACTTGTAATGAGCTGAGAGAGGAGGGAGTGTGCGTTTATGTATATACCGATCTAGATCGTTGGATTTGTGGAATTAGCAAAATAGGCGCGACGCGGATGATCGATTTTCATACAAGAATAGACTTGATAATAAATTAAATTCGAATGACACACTCGGATTATTCAAATAACCGATCGCGAGGGAGTGAAACCGTAGCAACCTCGCGTATACAAGCGACACGTTTGCATTGAAGTCTCCAAGGATGAGAGTTTCTCCTCGATGTTATCGTTCTTTGTACATGAATAAATATCTGTGCTTTCGCTGCGCGTGAATTTCGTGATCGCGATCCAATTTCTTTTCAATTTTGAAGCCTAAACATCGATTCGACCCAAACAAAATCAAGTCGAGACAAAAAAAAAAAAACATACCGATCGATAACCCGATCCCCCTTTTTTACAACCGGTACACCGAAATCGGTAACGGTTCGCATCGCTCGTGTCCGTTTACGGCTATTTTTTCGATCGATCGAAATCGGCATGCGACACGACGGATGATCGGTGATTAATGAAATCGCGAGGCGAGCGTGACACGCGTTGAATTTTAAATCGACGCTGAGGTGGAATGAACTGCCGATGTGTATATGCTTATAAGTTGTATATGGTCGTCGTTGATGTAACGATTATACACCGACGACATATGAAATTAATGATATTATTTCATAACGATCACGATGCCTTATTGCATTGCGTATATGCGAAGGTAATGCTTTTGAAACGTCGTTGTCGTGTCGCTTCTTTGCAATTAGCCGATTCGGACAATTAGCTTACCGATACAAGGTGCTGTATGCGTCTAGGATAACGATTTTTTTCTCTCGTTTTGAAAAACCATCCGCTGCAGATCGGCTTGCACAAGTATGTAACGGAGGCTCGACTCGTGGCAGTGAAAGTGTCGATTGCCTTGACTCGTCTCGCGCTGCGGACCCTGTTTCGATCTCGATTTACGCTTTTTATTAAAGGGTCGTTATATAACGCACACTGGACGTTCGACCCGTTTTCAATTTTTTTATCTTCTGAATTTAAATCATTAATTTATTACAAGTCACGCGAACTTCTATAGATATTCTAATGTACGCTCGGATATTCATTCACCGCCTCCAGAAACCGTCCACGCGAAAATTTCTCTCGTGACACTGAATAACGAGCGGAATCCAAACACGCTCGCGTTAATAGAGAGCAAATCACGTCGCGTGTCGGTGTACCCTCTCGAATATACGCACATGCCGCAGACTATTGACGATCGTTCCACTGGATCTCCGCCGACGGAGAGAGACAATGGAACAATTGAATTGTACACGCTCGACGCGCTTTATTTGAATAATGGTCTCGCCGAGTTTGATGGTCAGGTAAAAGTATGACGGATACCTTAATGCGTTTGAAGAGTTTCTCTATTCGGACTTTTACTCGATTTTTTTTTATGTTATACACGCTTAGATGTTGGACGCGATTAATGACTGTGTATAATTATGTGCTTCGTTGACAGGCTTCGTGCGTTGCGCGACAAAAGAGGCTAGTGTTCGTTTAACTTCTTTTTCTTTCTTTCTCTCGGATGACGAAATTGAAAAAAAAATAGGATGTAAGGGGATTGTTCTTTCCTTTCCAGTCTAGTTGCGCTCGACTATGAGATGATTGTTGTGTACGTTATTCACTTTTGAAACTACTCGCTGTCTTGCGGATATTCGTTTGTTTACTCAATAGTTAAACATTATAATTACCGTTAAGGGGGCCCTACACTGTTTTATCGACAAAGCATGGTTTGTCGATAAAACAGTTTCAAGCCCATTTCACGCAAAAAAAAAAAAAAAACTAACGTCCGACTTTACCATTCCAGACTTCCCCGGCATGTGCTTCGCCTCGACCAAGTGCGCGACGATCGAGCCCAAGCAGTCCTGGGACCTGGCCCCCTTCTGCGGTCGTTCGACCTGTGTCCCAGCCGACGACAACAGCGGCCGTCTCTTCGAGCTCGTCGAGGACTGCGGACCCCTGCCCAAGGCCAACCCCAAGTGCAAGCTCAGCGAAAAGACCAACAAGACCGCCCCCTTCCCCGACTGCTGCCCAGTCTTCGAGTGCGAGGACGGCGCCAAGCTCGAGTACCCCGAGATCCCAACCCTCCCCCCACCAACCGCTGAGGAAGCCGAGGCTATCGCCAAGGCCGCCGCTGCCGGTAAACCCGACGCTTAAGATCGCTGATCTCGGCTCTGGCCTGTCTTCCCTCTCGATTACGTATTACGCAGCTGTGATCCTTTATCGAGTGGTAACGCCCCGACGGCAAGTCTGAGAAAAGACGATGGGATAGGAATAAGTCGGGAGGGAAGACGGGATGGAAGGGAAAAATGAATACACATACTAAATCGCGGCCTCGTGAGAGAGGGCCGCGGGACGAAGCATATATACTTTCTTACAAGCTATGTGCGAAAAAAAAAAGAATTAAAAAATAAAACCTCGGTCGCTCGTGCGCGAGCGACGACCTTTTTTTTATTATTATTATTTTTATTACTTATTATTGTTTTACTATACCCGCGAGTATAAATGATCATATTCAGCTGTGAATTATCACTGTTTTGGACACGACGAAAATGCGAAGCTATAATAAATGTTTGTATACCGAAATAAGTACACGATGCACACACACACACACACACACACAGCCACACACACTTTGTAATGTTTTATACAAATGAATCGTTGATAAATTGTGTCCGATACGAAGCGCTTACTCTGTGTATGACGAAAGAAATTTTTGTTAGAATTTCTACGCATTATTGTACACCTATTATACAAAAGGAAAACCACGTGTGATTGTAATTTTAATGTGATTGAATTAAAAGTACGTATTTAATTTCATTAAAAAACGTTGTTGTTCTTATCGTGTACGCACCTACTTCTCGCCAATATCCCATCATCCATTTTCATTAAAACAAAGTCTCGTGAGGGGGGAATATTTTGTTCTCAACTTGTTTGCGCAACCAAAATGATTCGCGTAAGGATAATAAGTAAAAAAGTTCATAAGTGGCGCCTTTTTTTTCTGACGCAGCAAAGGATTCACATTTCTTCCGGTCCGATGTAAAAGAACTTAGTCTTTTTATACTCGCATTCCAAAATGAAATATTTTACAGTATGTTTGCGAAGAAGTCAATTTGTTCATTATCTTGCATCATTTCTCTTTTTAAATTGCTCAACTTTTCAGTCAACGATTTTGGTACCAAACGTAATTATTACAATCGTAACAAAAGAATAATTCGCATGACAAAATCATACAAAGTTAATTGAGATTAGAAAATTGATTATACGTATACTTTTTTTTTATTCAAAAAGTTTCCAAACCGTTTCACGCGATAAGCTCTTGAGAAATCATTCACTGTGTACACCCGTCACTGTCTTCAAGCATATAGAGCGGATCCATGGTACGCTTATACATCCAAGTGAAATCGCCTTCGATCAAGTGTAAAAGGAATATTCCATCGGGTGGGATTTTTCTTCTCAAACACACTCACAGACCGTCTTATGCTAATTTCATGACCTGTATATATCTCTACGTGTACCACATTGTGCATATGCATTTCGCTTTCTTTCGCGATTGCAGCTGTAGGCCGCGATACATGCAAAACTGGTTTTGGAGAGCTGCGCTGTAAAATTCATTTTCACAGCGCGGACCTACTATTTCAAATTTGCAAAGCTGCTTTTACAATCTCTGGAAAGCTGTTTTATTCTTGTAATTCGACTCGAATTGAAAATTTTCACAAGCTCAATTCAAAGCGCGTTGCGTAAACCGATTTCCACTTTCGGATCTGTTGAAAAATAATACGTTTCGTTGATTCGCGTGATAATAGAGTATCTCGTTATTTTTACAGTCCATTATAGTAGTAGCTAAAAAGAAGTCTCTCGAACCGCCTGATCACTTGCGCCACGCCTCGATCGAAAAAATATACCAGCTGTATAAACGATGCAGTCAACCACGCCGATCAGGCCGATCCTTTATTTGGTGGCGCCAAGGTGATTTAATTCTCGCACTCGTTTTCCTTAATTCCAATCAGCCTCTTCTCTGCAACCCGGAACTCCTAATTCGTTTACAGCTTTTTCCGTTACACTACACGCGCCTCCCATATATAACGATGTTTATTCGCCGATTTCTTACCGATTACGAAATACAGATTCGCACGATAATATACACTTTTATAATTATAAACTGGTGTTCGACAGGAGCATTTTTTTTCTTCAAATAATAATACACGAGTGCGGCTTCGGATATGCATACACACATAAGATTATCGCGAGGTGAGTCACGTTTAATTTGCTTCGTAGCCTTGTTACCGATAGACCTGATACTTTTTTTTCAGTTCCCATGAGAGGGAGATGCGTCCATTGTGATGATGCCTCTGAAGCACGTAATAATATGAGTTTATTTCTGCGAAACGCTTACGCGAAATTGGATGTGCTGAAGGTGTACGCTTATTGTGCAGGGTGAGGAATATAAAGGGAGATGCCTCCCACGCGAAGACAATCGGCTGTGAATTTGTATGGGACGAGTAATTAGCATGTTAGTGGGTATATATACTATTGAACTACCGAGGATGAGAGGAGTATAAAAATTATATGATGTCGTTTGTTGTAGATTAAAGATTTATGGTGCGTGCAGATTTTTATTGCTTTTTGTTTTCGAACAATCAAAATGGAAGGATATTTTTGGGCTGAGATCGTTTACTACACTTAAACATAATTCTTTCACGCACTGCAATTAAAATACTTTCTTTACCACGACGTCTTTAAAAATCGCATTCGAATTTCCCGCCGTTCCGACATCGGTTTGTTTTTAACATGTCACGACACGCATCAGCCTCGCCCCGGCCATATATCCTGTTAAAAACTCTTTCCCATTATTCTCCCAATTAAAATCCTTTGTCTCGCTTAATTCCAATTAATCACATTCACGAATACCGCTCCCAATCAACGCCGCAATTACGAAAAGCAATCAAGCCGTCTCTCATCGATTCTCTCTCCTATAATACATCGATCTACTCACCCACTCGAATCATCATCGCGGACTAACATACACCACAGCTTTACTTATCCTTTCTTCCTCATTTTGCACTTCCTCGCAACGTCTAGCGCATCCCCTACTTCCATTTTCAGTCCTAATATATCCGATTCAGTAGACGCACTGCACGATATAGCTGTATAGTTATAGTAGAGGGGGGAAAGTGGAAACCCGACGATTAGTCCAAGAGTGAGACGGAGACAGTCGCAGTGCCGCCGTCGCCGTGTTCGCGTCGTGAAAAAAAATTCGCACAGTATACTTACGTGTATTGTCAGAGACTCGTCGTCGGCTTATATACCGAGAACCGCTGCAAGGATGAGCGAACATCAGAAGCTCGTCTGGTCGATCAAGAACGGCGACCTGGACCAGGTTCGCGACCACCTCGAGAACAAGGTGAGTCCTTCTACTGTATGTACGATATTCGAAGCTGAATGTGTATATTATATCCTTCCGTTTGACGTTTTGCGCGAACGTTACGCTGTGTGCCTCCCCCTGTTTTATAACCTCTTTATGCGAAGGATTATTTTCTTTTTTCTTTGTTCTTGGTGGTTTATCGTTTGTTTATTGTGACTGATTTTCCTTCCTGAGTGTGAGTCATACGAGCTGATTGCTTTGTGACTATTTGGGTGATTGGCTCGGCTTAGGCATTATGTGATGAGTATGAGAGAGAGGTCCTGGATTAATTTCCCATGATTCCCTCTTATGGGGTTTGCATTGTTTTGGTTTTTGTTGCTGTGGTGCACCTTTGTCTCTGCAAGACTGGTTATCATTTGTTTTTGCACTTTTTGGAGAAGTTTATCAGTTTTTTTTTGCGTGCTTTGATAAGAGAAGACTGTTTGCAAGAGAATGCTAAACTAACGCTAACACGGACGTTGAGTGCTGGAGTTTAAGGCAGAAATCATGACGTATTGCATAAATTTTCCAGAATTTGGATGTCAATCAAATGATTGACGGCAGGATGCCACTGCACTACGCAGCGGATTATGGCCAGTGCGAGGTGGTTAGGTACCTTCTGGACAAGGGAGCGGATATTAATGTAAGTTGTTCTGAAATCAAGAAAAGCATCTTGTTTGAGTGATTTTTATATTACTCTGAAACTTTTACCAGGCGACCGATAAGCACGGGATAACAACATTACTGGCAGCTATCTGGGAGGGACACACCAGCTGTGTAAAGCTATTACTGGAAAAGGGAGCAAAACCAAATGGCTTGACTCCAGATGGCAAAAGCTACTTAGATGCTGCCGAGAAGGACGAAATCAAGGAGCTGCTAAAGCTTCACTAGCACTAAACCAAACGACGCAAAGAGATATATTGATTTTGTTATTTAAGAACTTTCATGTTCCTTATAGGATATTTGCAGCTGCTTCGTTATTGATTTTCTGCGTGTATGATTAGAGCCACTTGACTTATGGACATTTACATAACGAGTAGTGCGCTGATTGTAGTTTTGTAAGAAAAAATATTGAGAAAATCAACAGAAACTAGAATTTCAATTGAGTATACGATCAAAAAAAGGTTTTCATATTATATAGCAGTGAGATAAAAAAATCTTTTTAGACATTTTTAAATATTAGCTTTATAATTTTTTAATGATTTTGTAACCTGCAATATCTCTTATCATGTGTCAAGATTTATTTACTGGTCTCTTATTTGTCAGAATTCCAAAGGTTTCTGAGAAATATCGAGTGCTCAGAAGCACCATACAAATAACATGTGATTCAAATAACATATAATACTTGTACTTTCCATGTCTTAATAAGCATTGCTTTTACTCTTCCATATACATTATTATTATTATTATTATTATTATTATTACTATTACTATTGTAGACAGCTCCAAATTTCTACAAACGTTTTTTAAATGTTTCTTTTGTAATCCATATATGTTATATGTTGTGAACTTATATATTTTTATGTGTACACATCAGTGAAAGTTTGCGCCTATGTCGGTGATTGCGATGTTGTCCGCACATTTTGTCGACATTAGGATAAGAAATCAAAATGAACGAGTCAGCTTGCAAGCATGCATTTAATTGATATGCGAACGGCACGAAAAAAGCAAAAAAACGAGCAAGAAAAATGTACGACTTATTGCAATATGTCATCTACTATACCAACTCTCGAGAAAAAGTCCCCTTTACTTTTTACTATATATTATTTAAATTATAGTAATAATAAATTATTTAACTTAAAAAATAATGACAGACAGTTGTAAAATAACAGAGTATAAAAATTATACGATAACGTATTTGTTAGAAGCATGAATAAAGGATTATTTGCTAATTTTTGTAAAATCGAAACTTCTTGTTTTAATTGTAAACACTCCACTTATCGTTTTATTTTGAAAAAAATATTTACAGTCGAACAAGTTTTGGTCGGCGATTTAAAAAATAACTAAATCCAATCGCTTGATCGTATATATGCCTATTACATTTAAAAAATATTTCCAACATTACAACAAACGGCCTCTGCAGTTACTTGCTCCACATTTGCAAATGATCACCTTTCCGGGAATACTTCCAACGTCGTAGCTATAGTTCCAAGTTAATTCTTGTCCCGCTCTAATATAGCTCAATGCAAAGAAGGCCACCCAGGGAAATCGAACGTCGTGAGTGTCCACAAATACGTTCTGGACGAATACATTCGGGTCACAGGAGTGCTGAAAGGAAAGTCGATTCGTATTTTTAAGCTCGATATGTATGTCAATGCGCGCTTCATTTTTGAATTATTAAACAGATTAAAACTGAACATTCGGTATAAATTGAAAATAATTACATTCAGATAGCGTCCGATGTTTCCCGTCGTCTTGGCGTCCATAATGTACACCGCCTCATCTTCGCCGAAAAAGTCTCTGACGGATTTGAATTTCTCCCTTCCGATTTGCGTTGTATCAACCGTTAGATCGAACTTTTGTGGCTGGCGTATTGCCTCCTCGTCATCGCTGCCAGCCTTGTCCTGTCCGTCTTTCGATACGCTGCCGTCCTCAGATCCTTTGTCAGAGCCCTGATTTTCTCCTCCTTTGGTTCGCTTTCTTAGCCGACTCCTACAATAGTTATTATAATTACGACGAGTTTTAGAGTTTGAAACAAGCTGTAATACTCATTACATTTTCTTGCAATAGTTATTATGACGTAAAGCGCATACAATACTGTATTGTTGTCCCGTGATTTAGCAACTCTCAAACGGTCGTTCCCCCAACAATAACTACCCAACTCAATAATTAAAAAAAAAAAGACTACCTTATAGACGACGTAGAATCCTCATCCTCTTCAATATTCAAATTTTTCTGCAGCTTCTTACTGACGTTATAATCGTCATCGGAATCATTCGATCCAGGTGTGGGCACATATGTCTTGTCTTCCAATTTCTTGTCGGATTTCTCCTTCTCGTTGTCCTCATCCTCTGGTGGTTCTATTTCGGGCTCGAGGACGTCACTTTCGTAGCCCTCTTTGATGCCCTCGACGACCTCGACGTAGTCGAGTTCTGCCAAGTACTCGTCTCCGTAGTTTTTACCACCTTCGTTGGCACCTTGTTCGGTGAGAAGACGACCTGCATAGATGCAAATAAACGAGCCTAGGGGAATATCGTTCAGGCACCTGATACCCCAGCCTCGAGGGGCTGTTTTGAAGACTTGAAGTTTGAGATTCAAGGGGTGTTGTACAACTCGGTTCAGACATGTCTTTATCGAACACTTGCACCTATATTAATATTTAAATTATTGCTATTTAAAAGATGCAATAAAAAAAATTTGATCAATGATAAATCAAAGAAACCCACCTGGAATTGCACTCGTAGATTCCAGTGGTCACAGCCTCAGGCAATCTCTTGTACACGTATCCGACAGCGGCATTTGGAACTCGGCCACCGAGAGTCGCGCCTTGGATCGTCAACTGCCAACACTGACATTTGTTTTTGTCTTGGCAGTCATCTTCGCAATCACAGCTGCAAAGGAAGTCTGGATCCAAGTTCATATAAACGTCCTCCGTCGGTTCGCGTTGCGTTGTATACTTTATGGTATCTGGATAAGCGTGATCTATTTCGTTCACGCAGGGTATCGGTACGTTCTCCACTCCGTAACTCAAATCCTAAAATCGCAATAATTCACATGATTGCAATTTTTAATGTGATGGTCGAATAACCGTAGCATTTAAAAAGTCAGTATCCTACCTTGATATTAACAAAACACTTGTCGAGGACAAACTCTGCCAGACAATGGACCCAGAAGTCGAACTCGAAGAGGTCGACAGACATGGGACAGTTGGTCATACGAAGATAGCGATGCAGCTCCTCCATATTTCGAAGACGCACTCCACAGGGTGCCTGGTACAGGATGACTTTCTTGGCTTTTGGAAACTTGCAAAGCTGTCGGTTCCACCCGCAGAGCAGCGGGATAGATAGCGGCGAGTAGCCACGAAGATCATCTGGTGTAAAGGAGATACTTTCCACGCACTTGGGACCACATTTGTGAGGCACGAACTTCTTTGTCTGGATTTTGTTTTGGGTTTGGTAGTACTGCAAAAAATTGGCCGATTAATGTTAATGTCGCGTAATTTAGTGGAGTTATATTTAGAGGTACGAAACTTACGACGATACTGTGGGAAGACTTGGTCTCCATAGCAGTTGGCATGCCGTGATAGGAGGAAGTCGTCGATGTCGTCGGTATCGTCGACGATTCGGGCACAGCGGGCCTCTTGACAGTACTTTTTTTAGCTACGGCTCTGCTTTGCGTTGGAGGAGCTATAGTTCCTGTCTGAGGAGTATCAGGTACTGTGACTGGCTGCTTGTCCTTGGATAGTATCGCATCTCTTTCGTCTGTGGCGGTCGACGTGTATTCGACGTATGGACCATTTTTCTACAAATCAAAATATTCCCAAATTATATACTTTACCGTTACTACAAAAAATAAGTTGTATTCGGATGACAGAAGCTTACGTTCATCGCTGAAACACCACGGTGGCGACTCGGCGTATTGATCGACGAATGACAACCTTGCTGTCTCAAATTGGCTTTCATCAACTCCAGGTACAGCGGACCCAGCCTCGCTGAACCTCTGTAAATCCACTCTGTCCTGTTATCCGCATCGAAATGCATCTGGACCAAACTGGCGTCAACTTCTCTGACTCGCGCTATCCACCACTTTCCGTTCCACTCGGTCTTGACGACCTGACCACGTTGCAGCTTCACCATAGGTCTCTCTGGATAGGAATCCATGTATTTTTTGACAAAGTCACGGGACTCCATGGGTATGTCCTCCCACACGCGGGTTGAACTTTCGCAGACTAGGAATATGTGCTTGTGCTTGACGTACTGCGCGTAACCGTCGTCGAAGAAAACGAGATATCTGCGAAGACGCAAGATCGATAAATTGCACAGTTTTGAACTCGTCGAGAAAAAAAGTTTGAATTAAATTGTACCTATATTTGTTTGTGGATTTCGGAGGCTCAGCGATTACACCACTGTAGTAGTTGCTGGAATAGGTATCTTGGAAAATAGCAACCACTCGCGTGGTAACTGGAATGATTACTGGACTGGGGGTGCTGGAAGCCATTTGTTTGCCAGTCAGTGTTTTCACCTGACCCGCATACTTCTTTTGCAATAGTTTAACACGATATTGCATTGGATTTTTGGAAATGATACTTTGAACCTATTTGAACAGAAATGCACTGTGAGAGAAATCCTAAAGTATGTATTTTAATAATGGGCAAGGCTTACTTTTCCTTTGATCCATGGAAACAGAGGATGTTTCATTGTGAACACATAGTCATCTACTTCTGGAACTGGTTTAATCAAATGTCCTGAAGGTGGTAGGTCCATAGATTGAATTAAACGATTGTCTCTTTCCACTTCTTGCAAGATTTCTGGTTGATTGTCTTGTGGCTGTGTTTTGTTAACTGGTGGTCGAACTTGAGTGACTTTCTTTGTTGCTACTGCAGGATAGTTGATATGCCCTATAGAATCTTCTATTTTCAATTCTTCAAGCATTTGGATCTTTGGCTTGAATTCATAATAGAGTGTGGAGCGTATTTTATCCAATTTAAGCATGGTCTGATTGATGGTTGCATCCAATTCCTTGTGGCTTGCTGTATAAATATGAAAATGTAATCCTACTGTTGAAAAGGTGAAATGCATTATTTCATTTTGTGAAATGACTCTCACCGTCAACACCATTCCATTCAGCTTTCAGTGCTTTAGTAGCCTCTTCCACCTGATAATTTATGTCATACTTTTTCATCACATCTCCTAAGGAAATATCGACTTTTCTCTCAAATTCAGCCAAGACATCTTCTAATACGTAGTTATCTAAAAGCATCAATAAGTAAGTTAGACAATAAAGATTCATAGATCAGACTTACGTTTGAATGATTGTAAAAAACATACCCTGGTCGTTCTTTATTTCATTATCAGACTCATCGCTGTCGGAAATCTCAACTTCCATTGTATGATCTGGAAATTCGCATTGGAGCAGTGGTTTGTGCTCCAACACAGCGGTAACAAGTATCTATAATTCAAACAATAGGCAAATATTAACATCTGCAAAAAAGTACCAGAGACATTGTATACATATGAGATCGTTCAATTACATCCTGGTGATCCAAGGCATCGTCCAGACAAACTTGACAGATGAAACGTTTCTTCTTCTTCGTCATGTTAACAGAATAAAACGAACAAGCAAACGACGGCGCGGGTTTCATACCCTCGCCCGAGGTACATTTAAAATTGATACAATTGACATTGCCCGGTTTTCTCTTCTCCTTCACGTTTTTCACGTCTTTCACGTCTTCGTCCGAGTCCAAGTCTATAACTTCTGCTTCTTTTGCCATTGTTTAAAATTCTGCAGACAAAATGATCGTTGTAAAAACAATTTTCGACATACTCGCTCGCTATGCTACGTTTGACGATTTATGTATGCAAATTTACTTACAGGTATTGTGACTAAACGAGTATTAAACTAAATCACTAAGGATGGTTTGATTAGTATAAAAATAAATACACCGAACGTCTCGAGCTGACCAAAAACTCATTCTCGGCGTTTGTTGTTGTTGAAGTATTTTCCATTCGCCGTGCGAGTAGGTTATGAAGTGTCGAGCGTCGGGGCTCGAAGCGGCTTATACGGTTGGTCGCACTGATTTAACCGCGAAAATTGAAAACGCAATTTTCGTAGCTATGGGTTGGTAGCAATGTTTACGAAATTCGAACCAAAGCGCGCAATTATCGATTTACACTTTTTTTTTATTTTTTAACATTTTCAGTACGTCAGGCGTACGTATTATTATATTCAGTACGTATATTCAAATGTAGAAAAGTCAATTAACGAACGTTCGTAGATTACAGCAGTACTTGGTTTTTAACGGAAATTCTGATCGGAAAATTGTTCGCCGTTATTCGCCCTCGTTCTTCTCATCTTTATCTCGTTCAACTTGTCGCCTTGTGTCATCGCCCTACTGTTCTCCCCCTCGTCCACCGTGATTTGGAGCTTAGGAGTGCCGATTCTCGAACTTTCTCGGGCGGAAGAGCACCGGAGATTCAAATTTGCCAGACGTTCGATTCTTTCTTTTTGAAGCTTTAGTTTCTCTGAAAGATCGATTATTTTCTTCGTCACATAGTGTATTACACCTATATGAATTTTTTTAGTATATGCTCACCACTTTTAGTTCTGTTCAAGGTTTCCTTGCTCAAGTACTCTCTGAAACGAACTTTTCTGTCGAACTTGGCAGCCACAGAGTATATTCCACGCTTGTGGTGCAGTATCAGGTTCTCGTCTCCGTGGTACTTCATCCTGAAATTAGGTCGATGCAATATTTAATTTTTTAATATCAAAGTGAAAGAGATGGTTGATTATGGTAAAAAAAGAAAATTGTCGCACCTGTACCGACGCCCTTCGCGCCACAGGCTTGGCTCCATCTCCTCGAGCCAGGACTGCTGGTGTCCTATGATTGACCCAGGTCTGCATATCCTCAGCCAAGCGATCGCCTCTCTGGCCGTCATCCGATAATGTTTCATGACATACGCGGCTATCAGCGTCCCCGTCCTCCCCAGACCAGCCTGTACCCAAAATCGATTATTTTACTCATCTATTTTGCATTTAACGATTAAAATCGTCATAAAATTTTCTGTTCGCTCTACATACTTTGCAGTGTACGGCGATGGGACCCCTTGTGCTCTCGGCTATGTGTAAAAATTGTTTGAGGACTTTTTTCGGCGGAACCGTACCGTCCGGGAAAAAGATGTCGTAGTGCAGTATACCGGCGTTCGTAAACCTGAGCGAGAATGATTTTGATTCTTAGTCTTAGAACAAAAAATGCAAATATCACGTGTACATGCCTGAAGGACTCGTAAGTCTTGCGATTGAGTCTGACGACAGCTGCGACTTCATTTTTCATAAAGTAGTTGAGGTACTTTTCCGGGTAGTGCGACGTGGTGCCCTGTTCGGTGTTGGGGCCCAGGAAGGCTAGGAATTTACGAGGTACTATCCAATTTAGGTCGCCGTTCTTTATCTGCTCGTACTTCTGGTACTCCCCCACGTCGAAATCTTCGAGATTAAAGAAGCCGAGGGACGACGCTTTGCTCAGGGCGTTTAGGCAGTCTGTTGAAAAGTAACTTGTTAATGGATTTTAAAAAGTGGAGTTTTTTGAAAATTTATTGTCGTTTACCGATCAAATCGATAGTGTAGTGGGCCACGCCAATGGACACATCTCTAAAAGGCTTGAGAGGCGGTGAGCCTTTCGACGCGATCAAATCGTAAGCTTCATCGGGTGACTTGTCCAAGTAGAGAAGCGAGTAAGAGGCAGCGAGATAAGCGGCGTTTGCTCGTTTCTCTGCATTCGCGGACGTGAAGTGCACGACTTTGTCGAGCTTGTAGTCTGAGTTTTTCAAAATTTGGTTGACGCCGTGACAGTACCTTATGATGCGTAAAAGCCCGATGCTTTGAAATAACGATCATTTTTTTTTTAAATCAAATTTAACAAATCGAATTGTTCAAACTTGTAAAGGCAGGCAATATTGAGGGGTCCGAAATCGCTGTAAAAGTTGTTGTACACCAGTTCCTCGTCGACGTCGAACAAGTACACGTTCGGTGCTGTTTTTGGTACTCTCTTACCAGGAGCCAAAGTGGCGAAGTAAAATTTGTTTTTTATGAGCTCGGAAACAGCCGTGAGGTCGGGATGCGCGAAAATACTGATCGATGTATTTGAATCTACGAATCGATCCGATAATTATTTATTTATTAATTTTTTTATTTTTACACGAAATGAGAAAAAGGGGAATGTATACTTTGCTGGCTGTACACCGGATTGTGATAATCACTGAAACGCAATGAGGATTTTGGCGGCTGTCCGGACATAGTTGATTTTGCGGTGGTCTTCTTCTTCAGGTCATATTCCGTGCATTTTTTAATGTTCTTAACGAATACGAAAATTGTCTTGAGTGGTGACATAATGTTGGGATAAAAATTAGACATTTTAGTTGAATTTTGCTTCTGCAACGTTATCTAATCGTATATTCGTAAGTAAAATTATGTTAAATGTTTGAAGTGGAAAAATAACCTCGAATCATTGAGCTTGAGAAGGTCAGCGCGTTTCGTCCGTGCACTTGCCTGGTGGTATAGGTTTGAACTTAAAATTTTGAATTCATGGCCAAATAAATTAAATGTTATAGGCATTACTTATAATTTTGTGTTATTTCGATTTTTTTTTATTTTTTGCGTCACATTTTTAACACGTTTGTGCAGCCTTCATTTTTTTTACGGCGCGAATTATTTGCTTTATTTACATTCTAAATTTGATAAATAGGAGTAGGGTATTCGTAAAAGAGAACGCATATGTCATGATAATACATTATGTATTGTTATATTATAATTTTCAAAGTTCAAACTTGTAACCTCAAAGTGTTATCTATACAAGTACAGAATGTCGTCGGTATATTTATTCGATTACAATGCATCTCTTTTTTTCTATAAAAATTCACAAGTACCAGAAGAATATAGTAGAGATAGGATGAACATTATCGGAACGAAAATTGTCTGCTTTACATGCTTCGCTTAAAAAAATAATCTTGCATGTAAATATATCTAGAAATCGTTTTGCACGCTCTCGTCATGCGATTCGCTATTACTTTAAACATAAAAAAATATAATAACGAAAACGTTATAGAAACATGAAAAAACTTCATAGCCGTCTTTCGGTGCGCGTCTAGTATAAGAAAAACAATTTGTAAATATAATATCGTATGTAAGAACAACCGAAAAAAATATTTCTACATAGTATAAGAACAATAGAGAGAGAAATATCAAGTCCATAGATTTTTTCTTCAAAGCTTCGATTATTGAGTTTATTATTAATTTTTTTCGAAGAAAAGAAAAAAGTTAAATGACAAACACTGCGCTACTGAGAACATCTCTATCTAAAATACACGATACATATTGTATGTAATATATTTGTAATTATAGCTTTATATAATTCCGATCGTCAAACCGATCGAACACACCTGGCCTTCATTTGGCATAGTTTGCAGCGTTTGAATAAGTATTCGCGCTTTCAATTGTCCTAGCTATACATACACAAGTGATGGATATACACTTCAAACTTTTTCTCTCTCGCTTATATATTGCTCATTATATTTATTTCTTCGTATATTTCGTCGCAAAGTGGCATTGCGACATTATGGTCTCTCGTATAAGTATACAACTGCGGACTATATGTGTACAGACAAGTATAGTAAATAGTAAAGTTTTGGACGCAAGAAAAAATAACTCAAAATTTCTTATAGAGGGACATACTTTTATTGATACTTCGCTTTGTACGATTCGATTAATGACTCAGCATTATACATGTCAAATTTACAAATTATAGACCTTTTGTATACTTAAAATCGAGGCGAAGAGAGTTTACAGAAGAGAAAACAATGCTATATTTAACATCCTTATACGCATAGTTCACCCCAATTCACTTTTTTTTTGCATAATTTTTGTTTTCGTATTTTTTCAAAATCAATGTTATCGAGGCAATGCAGCATCATAGAAATAAATAATAAAGAAACCTAAAAAGTTCATCTTCGCATATATAATGTACACATATATAAGAATTCTATATTTTTCCTTTCTCTAATTCGTCGATATACATAATATATATATATATATTTATATATGGCTATCCTTAATTCGTTGTCACTCTCAGCATCGATCATCTTAAAAGTTTTCTCCTAATAATGATAATAATAATAATAATAATAAAAATCATGCTCATGATAAAGAATTACAATAATTAATAAGTGTGGGTTTGCTGAGCGCAAAACCTCTCTTTGGATTCGAACACGAGTGACGGGCCTGGTACGCGTGTCAATCGCGACGCACAGCTCGTCGCTCGTCGTTTTACTCGTTATCATATCATATATATATATTTATGTATCGTATATAAATTACACATCTTTCGTTTTATCTTCATTGTTTATTTTTTACCTAAACATTAATAAGGCCCCTTTGGGCTGCCTCTATACTCGTCTGCTGATAATAACACTCTCTCTTTCTAAATCATAATCGCCTTCGCAGATTCGACGAGAATTTTTGTTTTTACTTTTTACTCTTTGTTACTTATTTAATTACAACTTAACGAGCTAGCATAGTGAGAGCGCATGTATGTATAATTGCTATAAGTCGTAGATGTACAGTATAACATCGCTAGACGAAGTCAGTCGTCTCGTATTTACACGTAAACACAGCAGTATTACACACTCACAGAGAGAATAATTATGTAGAATCGCCATTACAAGTACCTTATATAGGGTGAGCTCTTTTTTGCTCTCTCGAGCGCGCGCGTACACACTTCCATGCAAATTCATTCCGCGGCATTCGTCGTGACACACATAGATTTGTAAGAGAAAGAGTCACCCTATACCTATATGCATATAAGGTAGTAGGCACAATCTATACATATGAAATTGCATTGTCGATAGAGCGAGTACAAGTTTCGCTCGGTCGACAAGCGTAATTCAGCATCATTGTTTTTATTATTTTTTTCTATACTATAATTGTTTCTTTTTCGTCGCGCTTCCGGTGCTCGAGGAAAGAGGAAAAACATCGCGACTCCGCGGTGCGCACCAAAAGTAAGAGAAGAACCGATATACGAGCGACTCGGTTACACACACACACACGATGAGATACTATACGTAATATTTGGAGAGAAAATTGTTTACTTTACGAGATACTATGTTTACACTAATAGTACAATTAAAAAAAAAAGAAAGCAAGGAATGCTTTCTTCGTTTCGCACCCGATACATGCGTAATGTGCACCTTTGTGTGTCTCTACTGAGTTTATACAATCGTTAAAGTAGTTTCGCGTGTGATGTAAATCATTGGACGGCATCGCTCTCTTATTACCTCCTCTCTAGTTTTAAACTCAAATACGCATATTTATGTTAATATATATTAGGCATCGACGTGGACTCGCTCGGTTACAACAAAAGAGCGAGTCCAGGTCGAACCTCATCGCGTCGATCGCATTAAATTACTCTACAGTCAGTATACACGATTCAGCCTTATCCCGACGCACTTAACACGCGACTCGAAGCCTTTTGGAGTCTCATAGCACATCGCATCGAAGCCTCATTTATTATGTACAAGTGTTATATGTATAAATCAGTATACAGCCTCGATGCAATCATCTCCAAAAAGCTGTACCTATATAATTTTATTAGCGAATGCCGTGCCAACGACACTTACACCGCGGGCTTAGTCCTCGAGCGCCCGGCTCTACTCCTCAGACCTCATTCATGGTGTGCCTTGACACCCAGAAGCTTGGCGGCGTCGTCCACCGAGGATTGAAGCACCCGGTCGATCAAGTTTTTGTCCCCGATGCCGAGTAGGTTGGAGATGAGATCGCTGTTGTCGCTGTTGTCGCCGGCGTCGACGCTTGGAGAAACACCGGCGGTGAGTTTACCCGTGAGGGTGGTCAGCTTCTCGTAGGGGTTGAAGCGCATGAGTCCACTGGGCGCAGCGTCGGCAGTGGCGACGCTCGCGACCTGGGGTAGTGAGGCGCGCTGCTGCTGCTGCGCCATCTGGGACGAGTGTTGCTGAGAGCGAGGCGTTATCGTGGGCGGTTGGCTCATGCCCGTGTCCTCGTCGCCGCTCGTGCCCACGTACATGCTGGAGTCGACGCACGACTCGCACTTCTTGCGGTGGCGAAGCATGCTGTGCTTCAGGGTGAAGCGCCGGCAGCAGATGTCGCAGGAGAACGGGCGTTCGCCTGTGTGGGTGCGCATGTGGCGACGGAGGTCCTCGGCCGACCAGAAGCGACGCATGCAGAAGGCGCAGACGACCTGTGAACGAGTGAATGAGTCGAGAGTTAGTTTGATTGTCGATTTTGAAAAAAAAGAGTTGTGAGATCGTGTTGTGGAGGTTTCAAATTACCTTTCTGTTGCTGTAGTCGGGGAACCGCCTGCCCTCGCCATCGCTAGGGTTCTGGGGTGGCGGTGGTGGCAGTGGTGGCATGGGCTCGTCGGCACCGTCAAAGTCCATCTCCAGGGCACCCTTGGCGACGAGCATCTCGTAGGAGCGCTCGTGGTTGTCCTTGATGTGCTCGAGGCAGTCGTTCCTCTCGGAGAAGCCGCTGTCGCAGAGGTGGCACTTGAAAGGCGCAGCTTCGGAGTTGTTGGCGCTGCTGTTGTTGGGTCCCGGCGACGAAGTAGGCGAGTTCTTCCTGGAGGCGTTATTGTTGTTGTTGTTGATGATGATGCCGTTCTTGGCTGGATCGGCGAGCGGCGTGGAGCTCATACCCTCGAGGCGGTCGGCCAGGTTCTCGGCCATGTTATCAGAGACCCCGGACGACTGGCTCTCGTAGCCGCTCTGGTCGGTACCTTGCTGCTGCTGCTGTTTGTGGCAGTCCCGAGGCTCGGTGCACTCCTGGACGTTGCACTGCTGGGTCGGGTGGACGGATTCGTCCTGGACTTGAGCCTCGTTCTGAGCTGGACTGCAGTCCTGGGGACTGTGCTGGGGTTCGCTGCAGGGCGAGTCTGGACGGGATTTCGGGCCTGGATGGCGCTGCTGGTACTGGTGCTTCGAGGACTTGTGTTTCTTGAGATTGCCGAGGGTTGAGAAGGTCGAGCTGGGGCACTGGTTGCACTTGTAGGGCCGCTCGGGCACGTTCCTCATAGCGAACTGGCTGCTGTTGTTGTTGATGCTCGGTGGCTCCTGGAGCTCCGGCGACGAGGTGCTGCGGGTTCTGCGCAGCTTCTCGATCTTGTTCTTGTGCTTGCGCAGCAGGTGGCGGTCGCAGTTGGACTTGGTGGTAAAGAGAAGTGAGCAGTGCATGCACTGGAAGGGCTTCTGACCCGTATGCGTCAGTATGTGACGGCGCAACGAGGAGGTCCAGGGGAAGGGACGCTCGCAGTACGGGCAGATAACTCGGTTGGGGGCCATCGAGTAAGCGGACTTCTTCTTCTTCTTTTTCTTCATCTTCTTCTTCTTCTTCTTCGAGCTGGACGAGTGTCCGGAGTTGGCCGAGTTGACCGAGTCGGACTTCTCGTCGCTGCCCGACTGGTTGCAGTCGCTCGTCGAGGCAACCAGGCCCTCCTCGTCGCTCATGTACTGCGACTGGAAGTGCTGGTAGTGCTGGGAAGCGTTGTCCAGGATCTCGGACACGCTGGCCAGATCCTCCTGGTCCTCCTTGAGATCGCGCAGCTCGGTCTTGACCATGGCCTCGGGTACGATTGAGGTGACCTCGTCGTCATCCTCCTCCTCATCGGACTCGTCGTCCCGCTCTTTGGTGTTGAGCACGTCGTGCTCGTCGTTCTTGTGCTCGATGTGGCTGTCGATCTCCTGCTTGATCTTCTCCTTGACCCTGACCTCCTTCATGTTCACGTCCTCGCTGCCCTTGCTCTCGATGTTGGCCTCGAGTTTGCCCCGGAGCAGACTGAGCGTCCTCTCGGTGGGTTCTCTGTGCTCCTTCTCATTCTCTTCATCGATGACGAGCTCCTCGTCGGAGTCGTTCTCCTCGGGCTTGCTGCCGCCCTTCAGCTGCGAGGCCAAGATGGCGTACTTGACCTGGTCGGATATGGCGTGCTTGCCGTAGTCACCGGGAGGGACTTGCTGTCCGAGCTTCGGCATCAGTCCACTGTAGGACTGGGACTGCTGCTGGGCGTGATGGTGCGAGCTGCCCTGGAGGTTCTGTAGAAGCGTCGGCGGATTCGCCGGCGGTCTGCCTCGGGTCGAGTGTCCGCCCCTGGGTCTCTGGCTCCAGTGCTGAGGGTGCTGCTGCTTAATGTGTCGCTCCATGTTGCTACGCAGGGTGAATCTGGCCGAGCAGTGCTCGCAGGTGAAGGGACGCTCGGTTCTGTAGCGTCGCTGCTTCTGCTTGGGCATGAGCACGCCGTTCTTGATCACCATCTTCACGGAGTTGGACGACTGCGAGTTGCCGTCCAGGTTCTTGTCCCTGGAAGTCGGCGTCAAGCTCTTGCTCATGAGTTTGGCGGAGGACATGAGATTGGCGTAGCCGGAGTTGTTCTGGTCCGGCTGACGGCCGCTCTGCTGGGGGAAGGCAGCGGCGCCGTAGCTCGGAGCCTGGGGCTCCACGAGGCTACCCCCGCTGGTCTGGAGTCCGCGGATCAGCTCCTTCTGCATCCTATCCTTCATGGCGTAGTCCTGGCCGAAGAGGTGCGGGTTGAAGAGGTACGGCTGGAGGATACCGGCGGCCGCCGCGGGGAACGTTCCAAAGTTCCGGTAGAGCATTTGAGCATTAGCGTAGAAGGCTTCTAGCGAGGAGGGTTGCTGAGTCTGGCCGGCCTTGAGCAGAGCTTGGGTCAGCAGTAGCTGATTGGTCGTGTTGTAGAGGTCCTTGCCCTCCTGCGTTTTCAAATTCTCGCCGTTGGCTCCTTCGGCCTTGAGAGCCGCGGCGGCGGCTGCGGCAGCCTTGGCCTTGCGGCTGAGGTCCAGCACGTCCATGCTGAGGTCGAGCGGCGCATCTTCGGCCTGGGAGACAGGGTTGCTCGACTTCTTCAGGTCCATGGGACTGGCCTGAATTCTTTGGTGTGCGGCGTCCGTTTTGGCTTCGCTGACTAGAGACACGCTGCCGTCCGACGACCTCGAGTCGAGGTCCTCCTCCTTGACCTCGCTCTCGGCTAGCTGCTGCCCGTCGCCGCGGTAGGTCAGCTCGAGGGGCTGCTGGGGTGGCCTGGGGAAAAGCTCGTGGTTGCCGATGGCGTGGAGTCCCGGCAGTCCCGGCTGCCTGAGCTTGGCCTCGTCCTTGATCCTCAGCTCGCCGGCCTGGGGATACTGGCTGACCGGCAGCTCGTCTCGCTCGCTGGGGTAGACCAGGGTCTTGCGCACCTCGTCGCGCACGTGCGAGGGTCCCCGGGGCGAGGCTCGCTCGAGGCTGCCGTCGTTGGTGGAGTCCTCGCTGGGGTGGTAGATGAGCACGCTCTTGATCTCCTCGCGTGAGAGCTTGCCGTGCCGGTTCCTCACGTGCCGCTCGCAGTTGGCCTTGGTGGTGAAGGCGTAATTGCAGAGCGAGCACTCGTAGGGCCGGTCGCCGTTGTGCGACCTGAGGTGCCTTGTAAGGGTCTGCTTATCGGTACTGCTGTAGGGACACATGTTGCAGGGATAGGGCATGCCCGGTCCCACGCCCATGTGGGCGCGGTTGTGGCCCTTGAGGGCGCGCAGATTGGGGAACACGGCGCTGCAGAGCCGGCACGGGAATTCGCCCTTCATCTTCATCTTACGAAATTCAGCTGCGAATGCGTCCTGGGCCTCCTCCTCGTGGTAGGACTCGGAGCAGGGCGTGCCCGAGGAGCCGGACGAGCCGAAGCTCAGCTTGATCTTGCAGTTGTCGGGCGTGCAGGCGTCGTCGCGGTTGAGGTTCTGGAGGATCGGTCCGGCGGTGTTGTTGATGATGCTCTGGATGTCGGCGAGGTCCTTGCCCTGTTCCTTGGCCTCGGGGATGGCATTGTTCTGCAGGTCCAGCCCGGCGAAGAAGTCGTCGCGGCCCGACTGGTCCTGCAGCAGCGGCTGCTGCTCGCCGGCCTTGCCGCAGTCGGTCTCGTGGGCGTCGAGGGCCGAGCGGCAGGGGAAGGCCCGCAGGCACTTGGAGCACTGGTAGGCCTTGCCGGTGGCGGGCCGGTGCAGCGACTGCTCGCAGACGGCCCGGGCGATTGTGGGGAACTTGTCGGAAGAGAAGTCGACGAATGTGAGGTCGTTGAATCCGACGACGGAGTTGCGCAGGCGCTTGCGGGCACCCTCGCCCAAGTGGAGCATGAAGCGGTGGAGGATGAGCGCCCTATTGTTCTTGAAGCCAAGGCTGCAGCTCTCGCACCTGGCCGGCACGTCCGGGTGCTGGCGCTCCATGTGGGCCTCAAGCTGTTCGGCCGCGGCGAAGTCACGGAGGCCGCAGACGGCGCAGCCGAGGAGCCCGTCGGGCGACGCGGTAGAGTCAGAGTAGCCTCCGCGGATCTCGCTCCTGGCGTTGCCCAGCAGGATCTTGTGCCTGCGCTGGCTGTCGGCCTCGTCGGCGTAGTCCGGGCAGCGGCGCTTCGCCTGGGAGGAGACGAGGAGCTCGGGCGAGTTGCGCTTGGCGACGTCGTTGTTGTTGTACTCGTCCTGCACGAGTCTGCGCTTGTTGAGCGGTCGCTCGGAGTCGCTGCTGGCCTCGGAGTCGGTGCAGCTGTGGGACGGCGAGGCCGTCCTGTGGGCCGTCCTCAGGTGCCTGTTCATGTTGCCGTTGGTCGTGAAGGCCATTTCACAGTACTTGCACTTGAAGGGCCGCTCGCCGGAGTGCACGAGTACGTGTCGGTCGAGGGAGCTGGCCGAGCTGAGGACCTTGTGGCAGACGCCGCAGGCGTAGTCGACCTCCTCGCCGCTGCAGTCCGTCGTGCTTCGGGGCGAGTTGTGGCCGCGCAGGTGGTGCGTCAGCTCCCGAGAACTCGACAGCACCAGCGGACAGGCTGGACACGGGTGGCTTCCTTCTGCTCCTGACTGCTGTGTGGGGCTTTGCTGCTGCTGCTGCTGCTGCTGCTGCTGCTGCTGTGACTCGACCTTGGAAATGAAAAGGTTGCAGTGTAAAAGAGAGCAAGCGCTGAGCTTTAGATGCGCGTGTCTCAGTGTTGAGGAAAATTGCGCAAACGCGAATTTTTAGCGAGATAAGCACGCGCGATCCCAAGAGATGCGTTATCTCTCGCTCTTGTGAGAGATTGGCGTTATTATATCTATGTCCGCAAGACAAAGAAACAAACAAGCTGCAGATCATCCTCAAGGCTCTCGAGGAGCGAGGTAAAAGAAAAATGACGACGCTTGACACTTACCAGTGCCGATGATGCAACATCCGTTTGCCTATCGCCGTCGCGGTGATGATCAGGTCCAGTCTCGGCGGTCACTGCAAGCAGAAGAAAAGGCGATCGGTTAAACATTTTATCTTACACTTATCGATCATAAAATTACAATTAATACTGTGAAATAATTAACGCCAAAGGAGCACATCCCAGCGACGATCTCGTCGCGGCACTGCTACTGCGTGGGATAAAAATTCGAGAGAGCAGAGCAGAGCTCACCGCAGCCAGCATCCGATCCCGGATGTTTGCGGCCACCTCGGGTTTCTCGGGCTGCACAAAAGAGCGAGAAATCGCGGAAACGAGGGTATATCGTACCTACACATGTGCGTGCATATATATAGAAAGAGGTATCGAATCATCGCGATAAGACAGAAACAGAGAGAGAGAGAGAGAGAGAGCTGCGCGCGAACTGCGCGTTATCGGAGGAAGAAACACGAGGAATGTATAGTAATACACATATATATAGGATGTTCAGCGTTACTCTTGTATCGATCGCCTCCGCGTAGATGACGCTTTCTTTTCTCTCTCTTTCTCTCTGTGTTGAACTTGCGCTCGGATTGCGCTTATTTTCCGAGCTATTTATAGCCTCTCGCGTATTGTTCCAGCTCGTATAAACGCGAGATTTTTCTCGTTCGCCGATACGATCTGTCGTTACCATCCGCCATATCGTGATTTCTCTCTCTCACTCTCTCTCTCTCTCTCGTCACGCGACACACATTGCTCAAGCCAGCAGCTCTCTGTCGTAATGTAACATTGAGCCTCGCGCGGATATGTACCTATATACACATCGAGTGGTGGGGGCAGGTAACCCTTTTGTGCGAGAGCTGACACGCGCGAAATCTCTCCCGCTGATGACGCATCCGCGTACACGGCCTTCGGTCTAGCTTGTGAAATTTTTGAACTATAGTATCAAAACAATAACAGCTAGAACGAGTAAAAAAACACCGAGGAAAACCGCAGTGCCGATTTTTCTAAACCATAAGCCGGAAACCCGGTGTCACCCTCGCGTGTGTGTGTGTGTGTGTGTGTATGCACGCCAGCTTTATCATCTTATTATATAGCTATAGCACGGTTTTCGCGCCGACGCAGACGGTTCACGGCCGCCCCGATAAGGAAAGATCGATCGAGCGAGTTTCCGGGAAACAGAGATGCGCCGGGGTTTCCAGGTCGATCTCGTATTCTATATATGTATGTATACACCTGTACGCTCTGTACTCGATCGTTACACTTATTTTCCCTCGCGTCGGGGGGAGATGTGGGTATAGGAAGATCGGTAAGCGATCGGTATCGGTATTATTACGAAGAAAGTGTATATATGAGAGAAAATATTCCGATTCTCGAGGTCACTGACACACACACACAGACGATCTTCCTCGAATGAAATTCAGCTCGCGCGCCCGAATAATCGGAAAATTTCCGCTTACAGATTCCTGCGCGCTCGTATATAGTACGTATTGTACGAGAGAGTGTTATATAGCGCTGAGAGAGAGAGAGAGAGAGACACACACAATGGCCACGTTCTCGGGCCGCTCGCGCGCTCATTATCGATCTGTCCCCGCGTAAACAAAAGCATCTCTCCTGCTTCATTATCGTTTTACGTATAGGTACGTCGCGCCAGATCCGGATTTCAGATTACCGATTTCTCTGACGCGCATGTAATGTTTATGCAAAGGATAGAGAAAGAGACATTTGCATAAGCCCACGCGTTTCCTCTCTTCCAACTCTGAATTCGATTCGGGCCCCCCCCCCCCCTCCAAAAAAAAAACCAATCCACACCCGCGAGAGCAGAAAAAAATCAATACCCCGCAAGATGGCGCCTCCGCCATTGGCTCAGCTCTCCACCCCCGCGCGGAGCAGAGCAAGAGCGAGAGAAAACACAGCTGCGAGAGAGAGTCTGCGCAGACTCTCGGATGCTGCGCTTTGGAGAACCGCTAGTACAATACCCAGAGAGAGAGAGAGAGAGAGAGAGAGAGAAGCGGGGGCGTAGCCTCGACTGCCGGCCATTGGCAGGAATCCACCGCCCCGACCAATCAGCTTCCATCGAGCGCCGGCGCACAGTCTCTTCCCTTTCTCCTATCTCTCTCTCTCTCTACTTCTATCTCTTCGTTTTCCTGCAGCGCTCTGCGTTACAAGCGAGAGGAGTGACCTTTCTCTTCTCGTTTTTTAGCCTGATGTGTTGCGCGAAGCGCAATTACACGTTGCCAGAGGCAACGCCGGGGAGTAATCCCCCTCGTGTGCGTGTGTATAGGGATAAAACCGACCGGAAACACACCCACGTCAGAGAGTGTAAGAGAGAGAAGATGGCGCTCGGTTAGTGTGTTTCGAGAGCTCCGTAACCCTGACAACCTTGGGCATCAGCCAGCCGGAACACCCTCCTTTCGGCATTTTTCCTCTCTCTCTCTCTCTCTCTCCCTCTCACGACTGGGAATAATTCAGCCGGGATGATTAAATTTTCACGTATACACGCGCGACTTTTCAATACGGTCATCGAGAGGCGCACGCGAGAGTATATAACATCGCGCGTGCGCATCGATCGGCTTTTAAGTATTTAAACTGTGCTCTTATAGATGTGTAATGCCATAATCGCGCCCTAACCGACAATCAAGCGGCTAAAAGAGGGAAAAACAAACTCTACACCCACCCACACACACACACACACACGTAATGCGCACGTGTCGAAACTCCGTATGCATCTTTCAGGAGTTTATTAGCCGAGAAAATTTTCCGAGTTAAAAGCCGACTCGTAAAATGATCGAAGAACCGTCGTGATGCACGACTATGTATATATAGATGCATAACGGCAAATCCGCAAGAGCCACATCATCGTGTGAGTGTCTATAAAGAAGCACGTAAGTGTGCGAGAAAAGAAAAATTAATGTCAGAAGAAGTCACACACACACACACACACACACACACACGCGCGCGCGGTGGAGTATGCGCGACAAAGGTCAGACCGAGAGCGAGAATCTATACGATAAAGCTATAAGACGCGTCGTCAGAGCTGTACTTATACGCGTCGGCGGGAGCTCGTGTCCTCTGTAACAAAAACTATCTTTTCACCCCGAGCTGCGGAGCGCGAGAGCTTACGTGGCCCAACCGAGTGAGTCCGCATCGGCAGTTTATAAGCGAGAGGCTCTAGAGCTTGCGGCGTACGCGCGCGCTCAGAGAGCTTAGAGCTTGCGCTAGTAGTATAAGTGTCTTATCGAGGTCGGTATCATTCGCGTACGCGCAATTTCACCATCGGGGGGTGTATAGGCGCGACCCATATGGAGAAGCTTCATAATCTCTCAACAGGTTGATCGAGCTTTTCTCGATTTCGCAAAAGAATCGAGAGACAAAAGGCGCAGGTGTCGAAATCATCGCCGCGCATCATCCATCAGCACATTCATCTCTCGAGTGTCCCCGACACGATCGCCTCTCTGACGTGTGTGTTTGTAAACAGGCTGTACAGCGAAAGAGAGAAAGATCTGACGAAACGACGACTAGCTGCACACGACGAGAGGATTCTCGGAAGAGATGTCGTACACACCGACGTGTGTTGTTGTCGAAAGAGAGAGAGAGAGAGAGAGAGAGAGAGATATGGATACTTAGAGATGAGCTACTCTCCGAGTATATCATACAGGGCGCGGTTGGATCAATCGTACGGCTGGATTTTCAAAGGGAAGACGAGAACAGACGGCGCTGCCGAAATTCCCGAGGGGGATGATTCTGCCACGCCCTCGACTCCCCCGCACGTCGCGCCATTTTCCCGCCACTGGCATTCGAATCTCTTTTTTTTTGCTTCTTTTCGGGAGACACAACAAAAAGCTAAAAATCTGTCATTACGCATATCCTCCCGCGCGTGAAAAACATTCCGCGGACTTTTGTCTCTCTACCGCCGCCGCCTCATCTGGATTATCATTGGCGCGTCTCGCCTTCGCGCGTCGCAGTTTCCGGCCGTTAATCATAGGCAGCGTGTATATGTATGCAGTGTCCCTCTCCGTTTGTGTGTGTATACGCGTATGGAAGACAGCGGAGAGGAGGAGGTGTATTGTCGGAGAAAAATTAGCGCTGAGCTGGAGAGGCTTGTGATTAGCGCGCGCGACACATTGCGACACACGATGATGAGAGAGACTCAAGGCTCTCTATATCTCTCTCTCTCTCTCTCTCACTCAGCGCTGAGATACGTACGCCATATATTTCGTATCGAGTACACATGAGGTGGACCGGATAATTCGGAGTTTGCATGCCGCTTTGAAACGAGGAGTCACGGAAAAGCGAGGAGATGAGACGTACGCGATGTTGTATCGTCCTAACAGGTGGAATTAGTCGGCCGATTTTTCGATGCTCTATGACGCGGGAGCGAGAGGAGAAAAAAATGGGTAGTAAGCTTCTTTGCCGTACAAATCTCTCGTCGGCAGCTCTTAGAAAAACAAAAGAAACTTACGTAACGCTTCGGAACGCGGACGCTTTTGCGGAAAATCGAAAAAAAATTCATCATCTTCCCGCGTAACGCATTTACCCGAATACTTGTCCGAGATAAGAAAAACGCACGTACTCGCTCACCTTTCACGGAGAAATCCATGCCGCACTGGGACGACTGTGTGTATCGGATAGCCTCTCAGCTGCACTGCGTCGACGATGTCCCGGTCCTGCGGTATGCACACGCGAACATGCCGGAATCTCACTGCCTCTCTCTCTCTCTCTCTCTCTCTGTGTTATTTGTTGTTATACTCGAGTATATTTCACAGAAAAAAAAATCACTCTCCGTCCTTCACCGCACGTCACTGAGCTAGAAGATGCACTTGCGCGCGCGACTCTGAGACTCGTTCTCTATCTCTCACGAGAGAAGACAAACACTCCGGCGGCGCCGACTCGCCGAGGAGAAGTGACTATCCCGACGATTTCTCTCCTGCGCTCGACCGGCAGCAGCAGCGGCGGCGGCGGCGACGGCGGCAGCAGCGCACATCTTCTCCCACTCCCCTCTCTCTCGGCTCTCTTTCTGCGGCTGCTGTGCGGAGCGCCTGTAACCCCCACTACTCTACTCGGCTGCTGCGGCTGCTCTTCTTTTACCTGCGCGCGTGTGAGTGTATAAGGTGAGAGGGGAGAGAGAGAGAGAGAGCAGCCCCCGATGGCTACAGCGTGTTTCCCCTCGAGCTTTCCCCCACCGCGCTGGCCTCTCTCTGGACGGTACTGCGCTGTCCTCCCGCACATCATACTTATATATACGTACACGAGAGAGTTTTTTTCCTGGCGCTTTTCTTCCAAATTATTCTCGCCGGATTGCGCTCGATTATGCTTAAGCTTTGAATTCCGCACGAGCGGAGAACTTTGTATGTGTGTGCGGTGGGCATATCTCCGAAAACGGAAACCAACACCGGACAGTGTCGCGTCGACGGCTGCATACCCGCATCGACGTCGCCGCCGCCGCCGTCTGACTCCGAGGCGCGCACGTCTATGATATCGACGCTCTGCATCTGCTGTACACTTATGCTTCTGTTTTCGAAATGAATTTTCACGCTCGCTTTGAATAATAGCCGATTTATAAACTCTCTCTCTCTCTCTCTCTCTCTCTACGACCGATTGTTTATCCTCCGATGCATTATATACACGCCAGCTACGCGATTAACATATAATCGCCGGCGCTCGGAAATATTTACGCGCTGCACAGCTAATCGCGTATGCTAATCCGATTCCAATGCAGTATCGCGCAGCCCCCGTGAATTACCATAGCCCGAAAAAACATCTCCCGCGAGAGCTCTTGTCTAATATTTTCTCGAATTTTACGATTGTGGCAGCAGAGCGCTGTTGTAGACGAGAAAAGCTCGTGGATATTTACGTTATAGGTACACGCGTGAAAAATCTGAGAATACGATCTGTAATAGCCGCGCGGCGACCGTTGTTTAGTCTCTCTCTCTCTCTCTCCCTCTCTCGTGTTTTTTCACTGCAGAGGCTGACCTTATGCAAATCCGATGCGCCTATACCTGCGAGAGAGAAAAGATCGAGGGTTGAGACGCGGTATACTGTATGCGAGATGGACCATATTTTTTGTCCACATAGCTCTCCAGAGAGAGAGAGAGAGAGAGAGAGAGAGAGAGAGAGATTAGAGGGCTCTCTGTTGGCCGTCATTACGCGAGATCTCATTGTCCGCGGGGCTTTATCTGTGCGGTTGACTTCTCGACGGTTGCTCGCTGACCTGCGATAAGTCGATTGCTGCGTGCGCTGTTTACGACTACGGCAAAAAACGGAGCATTAAAGGGTCCAGCCGCGACGATTTGACCTTCCCGCCAATTTTTTGCGGCGCTGACTTTAGCTGTTTATTCCGAGACTCGCATCGGGAGAGACGCACTGAGATACGGGCAGTAGCGCGTCTGTGCAGTGTTATGTATATATAGTGAGAGACGCGCGCGCGCGCGCGCGAGTGAGGCGATCGATAAGAGCTCGCCATCACGGACTCGTCGACGCGGGCCAAGGCCTCGAGGTGAGCTGTGTGCCGGAGCGTCGTCGTGCGCTGAGCCAAGAAGAGAGATTCAGCTCACCTTGTCGCAGAGGAGTATTAGCTGCTCTTTTTTCGATCTCTGTGTGTGTGTGTGTGTGTGTGTATACGTATGTATACCTATATACGTAGACTCTGCAGGACGCGGACACCTGCAGTGCACGAGTTTGCGGATACGTGTGTGCTATATGTGGCTTAGTTTAGGAGGATCAATATAGAGGGAGGTTGATGTGTGCGAGCGACGTCTTGAGAGCGAGCTGAGAGGGACGTTTTGGTCGAGATGTGCGATTTTTCAGTTTTTGTACGAAGGTTGAGATGCCATCGACAATGATCGATGTTTGATAGTATTAATTTTCAAAATAACACAGTATATAACATGCATAAAAAAAATGAATCTCGGCACACAACCCTGCAGAATCACGCCAAACATATAAACAGTCTTCCCAATCCTCGTATATCTGCACATTTAATCGCTCCAATTGATGGGCGTCGACATCGTCACCCGCAGCGCCAAATACACACACATACAGAAGTAAGCATATGTGCAAATCCAGAAAAAAACGGACACTTCTGGGGGTCTGAGTGAAAGAAATTGAAATTTGACGGCACATCTTTCAGACCAACTTTTTTGGGTTCCTTAGGCCACCCAGAAGCCGAAAAACCTTGGGTTCCCTACGATTACGAAATACTTATTTTTTTGCCGGGCACTTTAAATTCTCTTATGGGAAAAATTAACCATGGTTCAACTTTAGCCACTTAGTGTCTGAAAGCGCAATTAAAAAATGGGTATTACTAGGATCGAAGTATTAAGAGAGAGCTTTAATTTAAGGGCTGGTGCGTTAAGAATAATTGCCTGGATAAATAGTGTCTAGGCTTGAAAATAGCGAAAAATCGTGAAAATTTGTATTTTTTAAGAAAATCAGTCATTTTTCCCATTTTTAAAATCCTTATAACTCTTGATCCCAGCCGTCAATTTCAACCATCCGGGGCTCAAATTGAAGCTTATTACTCGTACTTTTGTTTTAAAAATTTGGATCAACCTTTTAGTTGTTTGATCAGTTATATATATGCCCATCAATTATAGCTATTTTTTGATCTTTTTCGATGTCATATACATAGCTCTCTTCTGGCACTTTGATCCTAGTAATACACATTTTTGGATTGCGCCTTCAGATATTAAGTAGATGAATTGGAACCATGGCTTATTTTCGTTTATTTTCGTGAATTTAAAGCGCCCGGCAAAAAAATAAGTATTTCGTAATCTCGAGAACCCAAGGTTTTTCGGCTTCTGGGTTGGCCTAAGGAACCCAAAAAAGTTGGTCTGAAAGATGTGCCGTCAAATTTCAATTTCTTTCACTCAGACCCCCAAAAGTGTCCGTTTTTTTTCTGGATTTGCACATATAAACGCGATCCAATGTATACATGCCAATTCCCTCGCGAATTCCGGCGAATCAGCGGGAGGCAGATGTCCTCTTACATAACACACACAATGAGCAGCATCGCACGAATCGCGCATCAAGTATATGCACCCTTTCGTTTCGCACAGGTTGCCGCGCATTGCATGATACACACACACACACACTCGTGCGTACTATGCGATACACCTATACATGCCTGTATACAGTTGGACAGGCACAATAAGGTGCGGAAATAAATGGCCAAAGGGACGAGGGGGTCGCAGGTAGATTTTTAAAAAGTAGCCGAGGGATGTCATTGCAGGAAGGAAGGAAGGAAGGAAGGATGGACAGGGGTCTTCGAGCAAGACAGAGCGAGGAAGAGATGATGCTTGGGAATAGTGGCCGATTGTCCAGAGGAAGTATAATTGTATACTGTTGTACAGTTGTGCGCAAAACTGAGACGAGATGCGATGACGGGCCAGTGCTGCAGTGTTCGAGTCGCTTTTTTTTTCTTAAGTTTGTCGTCCTGAAAAATGTATACTGCGCGCGCATGAATAAATGGTGCTGTCAATAAAGAAATTCTCCGTCAAAATAAAAAATGTCTATACCTATATAGACGAATTAAGAAGCCGAAGACAAATGCGCATCGGCGCAGCGAGCCTCTGTACCCAATCCATAAGGCCATCAAAATATTGAATCCGTCCCATATCCGTCAGTTACATCGCGGCCTCTCTGCATCTCCTCTATAAAAATGTAAAACAGCGCAGTCCCAAAGAGGAAGTGCCAAAAGCCCATTAAGCACAATAGCCTCGGCAAAAAGCCCGAAAGGGATGATCCACACACGCTATAGGTATGCATATATGCGGGCACACGTTTTGTCATTCCATTTCTGCAATTACCAGCCGTAGCCTCTCGCTATACTCGGCCATTGTCCCTCGTGTACGCGGGGCGAAAATGTGTTTGCGTTTTTCGCCAGGTATGGACCGTCCGACGGTTTCCTACAGCACAATGTATGTACACAGCACGCTTAGATGAATCACGCGAAAAGACGCTCTGCACCGCTGCACAGGTCAACCCTTTTTTCCTCTACTGAGGGTCGCATATACGCGCGCCCTTCCGCGAAAGAATGGACAGTTTGCAAACGTTATTTTCAACCTTATGCCTCACTCTGTTGTCGAGAGGAGATGAGAGATCGTTATTGCGGGCTCCCTTCGGAGTATCGTTAGAAAACAGTTGGAGGTAACGAGCGAGAATCATTACATATTATTGAAAGCGAAACGAGAAAACGCCGCTCGTCGATAGCATCTCGCGCTGATGCTGAAAACTACCGTATGACGCGTCTGCAGCGGAACGCGTATTTAAGATGTTTCTAGTCGCGTCATACCGATCGTCGAGACGGATCTTAAGTGCTCTCTCTCTCTCTCTCTCTCTGTCTATCGATCGGCGGTGTCGTTAGAGACAGGCAATTAACCTACTCGTCTCGACTTTTCGCGGGGCGCCGCTTCGTAATTAGGCAAGAGTCGACGAGACGCGCCGGAGATTTCTTTCTCCTAATTGCGGAGGATATAGCTTTTCTCGTCGGAAATGTACGAGATCCATATACGTGAGAGAGAGAGAGAGAGAGAGAGATGCGTAGCGTTATTTAGAAAATTTCCTAGAGTCGCGCGCGTTGCCCCATAAAACTCTGGAAAGCTAATGATTCATCGGACTGCTAAGTTTGTGCGTATTTAAGCAGCGGCTAATTGATGTAGGCTATTGAGTTTACACGTGCAGTATAGCTCTCGTGTGTTATATGCGTGACCCGAATCGACTTTGTTAATATTGTTACTCGTTTTTACTCTATATCGTATGCCATTCGCAAAATGAAAAAAAAAAAAAAAACGCTATAGCGCGAACTTTCCCGATCCTCTCGAACAAACAACTCCTCCCCCTTCTCATCTCAAGCGTCGTATATAATATAGAGCGAAGACGGTAAAACTAGCTCATCCATATCCGCAGAGCCGAAAATTCCTCGGATTCTTATTGTTCTCTTCTCACCGACGACGAGCTGAAACCCGAAGCACTGGACCTTTCTCCCCCGAGCATCTCGAGAGTAAGTACCCACCCACTTTTACCGTATGCACAATAGACCGCTTCTCCAAATAAGCCCCAATAAAACCGAAAGAGATTAGGACCTCGGGCGCAAGAGTCGGTCTGTATACCATAATATATTGACGGCAGGGGCTGTAAACTCTCGAGCATGCGCGCAGATGTCACGAGAAAATTCGGCGACGGCGAGACGCGCTTCTAATAGCTGCGGTACAATTGCCAGCTTTGAGGCGCACTTATCTGCGAGATGGATGTCACTTTTACTGCTTGTAAAGCGTCGAGCAACCCGTGGAAGCATATAGAGACGGTGTAGAACGAAGCGAAGCCAGAGAGACACTGCCCCCTCCCCTCCCCCCTCCCTTCTCGTTAGAAGTGAATCGGGCAGCGCAAAGGAATGCTTATGGCGGTGCGTAGGTATAAGCGCGAGAGTAGACGTGGACACCGGGTACCGCCGGGCTATGCGATCATCTCTCGGCTTGAAAGTGCCATAAATTTGCGCGCGTCTAATACGGGTAGCCGAGTATACCGCTCGACCGTTTCGGGGAAAAATGTTCTGCTCTTCGAGCGCATGCTGCGAATTGGAGTATTTTCACGTACATTTCACGTGATTTTCCAGATATTCATGAAATATTGTCGAACTTTTACCAGTTGTAAAATTTATGACAAGCTAACCTTTTCCTCTCACTGTCTCTCTCTCTCTCTCTCTCTCTTACGTAAGAGACGAGCAAACAGATCTGCCGTGTGTGTGTGTGTGTATGCCGCAGCGTCGCGAGAGATTCGATTATCGAGGGCGATTCGACGGAGGAGGAAAAAAATTCTTATCTGCGCGCGGAGAAAAAAATCTTCGGGGAATCGAGCGTCTGTTGTTTGCTCATACGTGATGCATACCTGCGCGACGCATACGCGTGTGTGCCGAGCCGAGATACGGGATGATGGAATTCGGTGGATCTTTTTTTTTTTCCTTTCGATATACTGTATTGAATTTTTTCGGGTTAAGATCTATCGCAGCACTGCATATACACACATCGGAAAAATATGTCATCGATAAGCTCGACGATCAGCGAAATTTCGATAAGCCCTGCACGTCATGCGTGTACAATTTTTTTTTTCGCGCGTCTCTGTATATTTTCACGCTTAATCTCTCATCGGCGACCGCTCGAATTTCCGAGTATACACCTGATTCTCGACATAGCTTCTCTCTCCTTTGTTTATCAATGTCCGCGAGATAAGGCGCGAGTATGAGCAATCGCGTGCAATCTGTGATATATCTCGTAATACATACTCTCTCGAGCACACGCAGCAGCCGCTTGACTCATCGTCATCGTTCGCAATAACAACACCCCTATATACATGGCGGAGCTGAGGAAAAAAATCAGCCGAAGAAGAAGAGGAGCTTATCTTATGCACCGGATGGACCACAGGCGTCGAGTCACTCGTCAAATATAGGCGAGGACGTATACGCGGAGAGGAGAGACACGAGCAAACACATCGATGCCGAGAGAGAGAGAGAGAGAGAGAGAGAGAGAGAAAGAGACACATATAAGTCTCTAATCTAATCGCGTCGTGGGTGCGGGTGACGCGCAGCATCACCTTTGCTGATGCCCGAGGAATCGTGTGACGGCGAACGGTTGAATTTTTTTTTTTTTTTTTTTTTTTTTTGATGCGGTAATTATAAAAGTGTGCTTTTATATGGCTAATAATAGCCGAGAATATAACCACAGCGTCGCAAAAAAGAAAAATACAGTCGAACAACAACAACAACGAAATACCAACAAACGTTACACAGTGTTATAAGCCTGCACATGCAGAAAAAAGTTTTTTCCATTGCGCGCTCGTTATAGTATTCATCGATGCATATGCTTCCCTCGCCGCGTATAGTCGTATTTTCGTCTAATCCATAAAGTATAGGCGAAAGAACACACGCTGTCCTAATGTGTATATTTCTCTCTCTCTCTCTCTCTCTCTCTCTCTGTATCGTCGAGTCGGTTGCGTTGTGCTGTGATGCATCGATTTCATTGAATTTTCAGTCAAGATATAATTATCCTCGAGCCACATCGCCGCATATAACGACAGCACAGAGGAAGGACTCGGAAGACGACGTCGTCTCGAATGCTCAATGAGGCCCGTGTGTGTGTGTGTGTGTGTGTGTGTAAACGCGTGACACGTGCAGTTCAGGTGGCTATCGTCGGGCCGGGCAGAAATGTAGGTTATCCGTTAATAGGGAGGAAAGACGCTGCGAGTGATAGCCTCGAAAAAAAAAGGAGCTTCGGGGGAATTTTCAGCGATTATACGGAGCTGTGTACACTTACACTGGGAATTTTCGTCCGTCGCGCATTAGCTCGTAATTAAAAAACTCGCTCGACTACAATTCAAAATTGAGCCTGTGTATAAAATGTTAGATTCTCGTTTCTCCGAGCCCTTTAGACAGTCGATTCGAAAACACTAATATATACCTACAGAGCAGAGCAGGACAACCGGAATTGCGGCACGAGGCAGCGCACGAAACTCAGCGCTAATTTCGCGTTCACGTGGAAAATTGCCGCGATGACCGAACTTTCGTGTTTGTCGTTTCTTACGCTGTTGTAATATACACGTTTGCCGAAGGAACTCTCTCTTGCTCTGATGAGCCTGTATGTATAGGTAATGGGCTTGTTTTATTGCCGCGTGTGTGTCATAAACGTGTGTTTTATCATGGCTGATTGGAAAATCGATAATTTAGAGCAGTGCGCGCGGCGGTTATTGGATAATGACGGAGGTAGTTTTGAAAGTTCGAGAGTGAACTATATGCCAGCTAGTAGTGTTTTCTATTATTCTTTTTACGAGGAGATGGATGCCTTGCACGATTGATGAGCTGAATTATTCAGGCTCGCGCGGCTCTAGTTGGGAGGAAGTTTTTTCGAGAGAGCGAGAGACGATGTACATTTCAATTATCGCTGTATTAATGGAATGCCGTATTATTATTATTTTTTTTCAATATTCATACGAATTTTTCAAACGCGAGCCGTATATCGAAAAAATTCAACTGCACACTAACGAGATATACGAGTCGCAGACGCGCGAATAAACAAACAGAGACCCCCAATTTCCACTAACGACTCTAACAATATACATATACCCACATCGCAGGGCGAGAACAAGAAAACACGTAAAGTCGCGGCGACACACGTTATACAAGGGATTGAGAGAGAGAGAGAGAGAGAGAGACAAGTGGAGCAAAGACCTTTTCGCCCCGTGACAGCTGTCGGCCGCGTGTAAATATACCTGTGTGTGCTACCTTATATACTTTAGTGATGTCCTCTGCCATTATAACGCGATTTTCCGTCTGTCGTGTGTAATAAGCGAGCGTTAGACCAGTTCCATATAGCGACGCGTGCCGCCAGCCGGGGGTTGTTGCGGACCTGCTGCTGCACGGCTTTTCCGGCAGGTTCGACTTTTTTTTTTTAAAAAGAGATCGTTACGAGTGCGACGAGAGGTTCTTTCGAGGGAGGGAGAGACAAGATGCAGATGCTGCGGTTCCGCGGAGATCAGGTGCACAGGCAGAGAGAGAGAGGTTTTTTAAAGGGCCGGTGCGCTGCTGCTGCGGTGGAAGAGAGAGAGAGAGAGAGAGCGATTCGGAGAGGTCAGCTGCGCTCTGGAACCGATTGTTTTTTTTTTGTTACGTTGGAGTAGCGTTAACGCCGCGGCGATTGTGTTATTCGTCGAGGACACGAACTTTTTTGATAATGTATATTAGATTTTTCTACAGCTACGAGGGGTCGACGAACTTTGAAAGTCGTACAGGTCACACCGATTTATTCCGAAAAAATCCTTTCATCCACCACAAAAAATTCTCGCTTATTATACAGCGGTCCAACGAAAAAAAGGAAAGATTCCTCGGCTCTCTCTCTCTCTCTCTCTGGTCCACGCGATCGGCTCTCTCCATTCTCCACCTGTTTTCCACAGAGAGTCTCGGCTCATCCGTCTCTCGAGCTCATTCGTAATTCCGTCGCGTCCGCGCGTTCGGAGATGAAAGGGAGACAGACTCGAGAGGACACGAAGGGCATAGAAAGCTGCGCATAAAAACAGCGACGACGATCTGTAATCTGCTATCTCCGCGCGTCTTCTCTCTCTCTCTCTCTCTCTGTCATTCACACGATACACAGTGTGATCTCCTATATATACTCTATAACTAACCATCGAATTAAAAATATCAGCGACAACTCGCAGCCCACACAGCTCATCGTCATTCTCATCACAGAGTTTCAGTCAACCTCCGCGTCCATCCATCCGTTCATAACGCGCATACACATCCTCTCGCCTCTCTCTCTCAGTTCACGTATATACGTATACAGTCTCGCGCACACGCGAGAGAGGATAGCCGGCGCTGGGATGAGGCTGCTGCTGCTGCATCAGTCGTGGGAGACAGGTAGCTCGAGCTTCCGGCCTCCATTGTGCGGCGACTCGCGCTCGTCTGTACAGTCATTGCAGGAGAGAACCGCTCGCGTATTGTTATGTAGAGAGGAGAAAATGTTTGGCTTTTTCTGCAGTTACGAGAGAGAGAGAGAGAGAGGTGCGTGTGTGTTATTTATACGTATATATAGACGCGGGGCGCGGGAGTCTGATGTCTGAGAATCAAATAGCCCTTTTTTCCCCTGCGATGTGTGTTCGAATGTAGAAAAAAATCCAGTATTCACGCATATGCGTTGGAATAAGCAGCCGCGACTCAACTGTACGTCCCCGGAATAGCAAATCAACCACCCACGTTATACAGACCGAATTTACATGTTCATAATATACGATCGTGTCCCTTCCCTCAACCCCGTAAGCTGAGCCGCGCAGCCACATAAAGGAAGAGAGCTTCAGAAGAGAAGAACAGGGCGGCCGTCTCTTTTGTGAATATCCTCCGTATCTCCGGAATACCTGACTCTCTCTCTCTCTCTCTCTCTCTCTCTCTCTCTCTCGCGATTACACATGCGCGCTGAGAGCAGGTTGAACGGATCCGACATATGTCGCGGACCCCTTACGCTCGTGACTCTTCCTGTGCGTCTACTGTAGCGCATGTCATCGTCCGAGAAGAGGATAAGACGAAGCCTCGGAAGTGCAGCAGCCGAATCTCAGCATCCGCTCGAATATGAGAGCAGCGTTGTCTGTGTCGTTGTGATATACTTACGGCCTATACTGCTATCGATTGTTTCTTCGCGGGTATATGAGGGGAAGACTTGCGGGGATTCCGGTCGTACGGTCTTTCGAAAAGTTTCGCGGGAGTATAAAACGCTGAAAAGAAAATAAACGCCGATAAGCTACGAGAGATGTTATTATTACTCGAGATTTAGATGCAGCATACATAACGTTGGCTTTATCGCTTAAAGTTGTATGCTAACTTATATTCAAATTCATCGCTCAATACGTGCACTCGAAAAGAAAACTCGCGGCTTATCTGCCGGCAACATCTCTCTCGGAGAACTTTTCCAGCTCCGACAATTCTCCCCTCGGCCGCGGAGGAGGCCGTGAACCTCGCTGCTATATATATATATATATAGAAAGAGAGAGAGAGAGAGAGGCGCAAGCAACCTGCGGCAGTCAAGGCGCGGGCATCCTGCACCACCTGCTTCCTCTCCGCAGTGCGCTGCAGTGTCAGTTTCTTCTCCCCGCCACACTCTATGTATATGTGGGCTTTTGTGTCAGCCGAGTATAGGATCCTTCAGTATTTTCTCGGCTTTTCAGCTGTTATTCGCTCTTTTAATTAGTTCCGGCGGGCTTCGTAATTCGTAAAGATGCACCTCTGTGTATATAAATTACATTCTCGGGTCGCCGAATCCTATAGCACACGTGCGCGCGCGGCGATTTCACAAAAAAGTCCATCGCACACATATATAAAAATGTCGAAACTCGAGAGCCCGTAGAGAATAAATCTCATTTTTCGCCGTCGCACGCATCGTATACAGGCCTCGTCGTCCCTGATGATTACGCGGCACATACTGCATCGAATCGCGCACGTATCAGCGCGAGCTAGTCCTCAGGTGTATATATGCACTATGTGTACATATATATATATATTGCCGTGGGTGCACGTGTCGCGAAAAAAAGTGCCTACTCCGAAGAAACACCTTCTCCTCCTTTCTCTCTCTCTCTCTCTCTTGCACCTATACACACACGCGATACAATAAAGTACATTAGAGAGTTCGAGATAAAATTCGCCGCTCGTGAGATGATAAACAAATAGAGATCTTTTCCGCGCGCGAGCGAGGACGGGCACATAATATAATGAAGCCGCGGCGCTTCTATAAATATATCGTCGGCAAATATTTGCGCGACGTGTGGGAGTGTGCTCTCCTCTCTCTCTCTCTCTCTCTCTCTCTCTCTGCGGACGATGCGAGAGAGCGATAATTTTTTTTTATTATTCGACTGTCGCTCTGCGCGTGTGATGTATCGCGTGTCGTGTTAATTGAGCCGAGACGCGGTATGTATTGAATTTTTTCAATATTTAAGTCAATTATAAAGTTGGATGAATTATCGTGTTATATACGCGGATGAAGGAAGAGTCACGCAGCCGACGCATGCTCCACTCTTTACTTCTGAGAAAACAGCGCATCATCCGAGATAATACATCGGACTGTATAGAAGGTGCGAGGATATGTCGTCTTTCGCTCGACTCCGGATCACAATGGCACCGGAGTTAAAGCCGGAGAATCGGAAACGCAGATAAGACACGTATACAATCGCAAAAGAACGATTTCAAAGAGCAGATGCCTGACAGACGAGAAAGACAACCGACCGAAATTTCAAAATTCCTTATAGGTATAGCCGAATGGCTCTCGTCACCGCGTCATCGAGAGCCGCGAGAGATTACGAATTATCAGTTACACGTCCTCTCTGTCTCTGGAAGTGTGTCGATCGGATGACAAAGCGGTGAGGGAGAGAAAGAGCTGAGAGGCAGAGAGAGAGAGAGAGATAATGTGGTCCGTGTACACAGCTGCTCGAGCGCAGATGCTGCAGCAGCCTCGAAATTGCGCCACGCGCTGCTCCCTTCCCTTTTCCCCCCTTCGCGCCGCGCATAGTCGCTCGCTCTAATCTTTCAGGTGCGAGGAGAGCGAGTTTTATGGATCTTCCTACGGCCGCGTGCCGGAGAGATACTTTTTTTTCGAGCTTCTTCGAGGTGATCCCTGTTTCTTTTCGGATCGCAGAGGCTATATGTTATGATTTTTCAAATCCCCGGGAATCTTCAAGCGCGCGGCCGATTCAGCTCTCTCGTTCGCGCGCGTTAGTTCCTTATCTTAATGACTGCTCGATTCTTTCCTACGTGCGCGCGTGAGCCTCGCGTTCCGCTTATCTTGCGCTCGACTTCTATGTGTCTCTCTCTCTGTGTGTGTGTGTGTATTTACGCCAGCCTCGGGCGAATTTGAAAGTGAAATACACACACATTTCATGCACGAAGATGCGGCAGAGGAGTGTGTTTCCTGAATTTTCTTCGCGGAAAATTGATAACAGCGAGATTCGAGAGAGATCTGGCGTTTAACAACGATAATAATATTTGTTTGTATACACTTGAAGTAAAAGTTCTCTCGATTTACGTAAGCCCGTAAGCAGATGAAAATCGAGAATCCATCTGCGCTGGCGCACGCATTAAGCGTATAAATTACCCCCACACTCTCGCGTAACGCCGTAGAGCCGTGTATACTTATGTGTGTACTCTCCTTGGTCGTCGGCGTAATTCTTTCCGCGAATTAGCGAGCGACGTGCTCTTCCGAGATATATACACTACTTCCGGCGTCTTTCTTTCGACCGGCCGAGGAAATAAGAAGAAGAGAATATAAAAGTAGTTGATGACTTCCTAATAAAAAAAAATAAAAAATAAAAATAAAAAGAAACTCATCGAAAAATCCAGCGCAGCTGTGTAGCGAGTCGGGAGACACTTTCAGCTCGAAAGGCGCAGGAGAGCAAGATCGCTGTATAGTCGCGCGCGACGCGGTTCGTTAAATTCCGAGTCGCGCTTTTAAACGGCCGCTGCGGGAAAACAAAAGCGACTTTCCTTCCTCCGGACGAGTATCCAAAATTTGCGCTAAATTCGAGCAAAAAAGTCATCCGAGAACAGCCGCGCCTGCGTCGCTCGCATAAATCATCCACCCACACACACACACACACACACACATGCTTGTACATAACGATGCATCGCCGTTACGTAAAGGAGAAAAAAGGAAAATCTCGCGGGCGTTCACGCCGCGCGACGGATGCATTTTCCCCGGCATATACACGCACAGAGGCGTACGGAGAAGCAGCGAAATTAGCGATTCCGATGTCGAAGCGCGCGCTTTAATCGCCGGACTGTTGCGCAATCTCGAAATACTTTCGAGCGCGAGGAAAGTTCGCACACGAGGAAACCAGAAAGCCAGCAGGCGAAACCGTCGACGTTATTATTCCTCTTGGCCGCGTGTTACATAGTGTGTTGCTGCTGCTGATGGGTTGTGCATCGATTTTTTTGTTGTTGTAATAATGTATCATTGTTGTTGTATGGGCTCATAGAGATGAGTGACGTTTGTTTCGAGAACGCGAGAGTCTGAAACTCACAATTTATTGAGTAAGAAGTTACAACACACTCGATAAACAAAACAAGCCAGAAAAATAATCTATACAATAAATTTCCACCTCAACGCCCTAATCTCTCCTCAAACAATCATCTCTCTCACTCTCGTACGCGACGGCGGCGCATAGTACAAAAGCCGCTCTCCTCGGCGAACTTTGTCCAAGAAAAATATTTACACAACAATATCATCAAATCAGAGTTGTAAATCCCCCCCCCCCCCCCCCCCCAACCATACACCTCTTCGTTACAAGATCATCGAGTACACTCCTCCTCCTCCTTCTCCGAAGGAATTATAATGCAAGATCGTCAACACACACACGCGACTCGGCGTTATCGCAAGCGATAAAAGCGCGATCGGAAGTTCGCGATCGCCTACGTGTGCCCGAGTGTCGTAGGCAGACGAAACTCGCTGTACACGACGCTGAGAAGATGACGAGCCTCCGGTGTTGGCTTGCTGATAAAGAAATGTGTATACGACTGGTGTACGTCGTGGTGGGTGTAACGTACTTCCGTTTAGGGGTTGTTCACACTTTCGAAGGTGCTTGGATGTGTTTTATCGCGGTGTGGATTAATACGCGATTCTAGATACCCATGATTAGGCTTAATTTCCGGACGTTCGACTATCGCCTACGAAAGGAGATTACGTAAACGGACGGTCGTCGTAAACGAGTCGAGTACACCTGTATGAAGCTGGCTTAATCTCTCGGCGAAAGACACCCGAGCCGATAGCGACTCATCCTCGGAAGTAAAACCAGAGACACACGTGTCGAAAGCTCGTTTCCTCGAGCCGACTATATGTATATATATATATATATATAGCCTCGGCGTTCGCCGCATAAGGTAAACACGTGCGGCTATAATAAAATACCGATCCGAGAAGGGCTCCCGGAATAGTAATGCGCTATATACGATAACGCTTCCATTCATAAAACTCGCTCGCGTGGCTCATCGAAATTAGTTGTCGTTGAAGACTCACTTCGGTGCGCTTGTTTTTGTTTACGTCTTTTTTAAAGCGACTCGGAGCTCTTACAGCAGGTTGTCGCACCTGTTGATTTTTTCGACGATCTTATATATCGATGAATTTCTTATTATTCAGTCCCTATCATTTGCCGCTTCGTCTCGTACACGTGGTCTCACGTCTCCGGAAGAGTATAGAAACGGGACCACAGACGCGTGTAAAAGCAGCGACGAGTATATATCAGAAACTGGATTTGTCTGGCACATTACGAAGAATAAAGGGCACGCGCCGAGCTATGGTCCACTACTGGTCGTCGCGTGCGGCGCTATTACCGTTGCAGGACACCCTTTTTTCCACGGACTTTCTTCTTTCCGAAGTGCGCGTGTAATGTGCAGCGAGGAGTGAGCCTGTTTTTCGGGCCCCCCTAATTTACAGCCGTTTCTGGTTTGGCGACGTTGGGTCAGTTTTGAATTAGCTTTAAATCGAGTCTAAAGCACAATCTTATATAGAACGTAGATGACGAATGAGAAGATCAAGTTCGAAAATGCATCGTGTATACAGCGTGACGAAACCCGAGAGAGCTCGTGACACGCGACGTTGTCGGCAAAACCGCAATCCGCGCAGAAGATTCTTTCTTCGCAAAAGCGTTTAATTAACCCAGCCGAGCCAATTCCTCGGTAGCGGGATACATTCCTTGCGTAACCTGCACTGCTGCTGCGTCTCCAAATACGAGGAGAAAAGAAGAGGAACAAAAAAAAAAACAAAATGAAATATAAAGGAAGGTGGCACACACACACACACACACACACGTGCGATAGGATCTGGCTTCCTCGAAGCGCTCGGCTTCTGTGTATCGTCGCCGAAAACGAGCTGCTGCTGTGTGTCGCGAGTACACGTAGCACCTCACGTTCCTTGTATTTTATCCTCGTCATCTGTCATCTCTCGCTTAATTTTTTTATTACGTGTCCGGGAGAGCACATAGTATACTCGTTCTTCGCAGCTCGTTTCGCACTGCGGAGAGTTTTTTTTTTTCTTTATTTTTTCGTCCGCGACTAATTGCGGATTCGGTGTCGACGTGGATTACACCTTTTTTCAGGAGTAATTGCTGCGGGATTATGTGCTTCTGTTGGGTGATTCGGATATGCAGATGGTTAATCGCCTTATAATTTGGCTTATCCTTTGCGGTCTAGACGATTAATCGCGTGGGTTTTCTTTTTTGCGACTATACTTTTATTTATATGCGCATGGAAACATTGTTTCCCTCATCAATTACTCAGTGCAATAGTGCAGGCCTCTAATCGACAACTAATAAAACCGTAATGCACCTGGTCCGATGCATTATTCAAACCCCCTCACAACTAAATGTTAAATGATTTCTTTTTCATTGAATCATGCGCCGATATTATTAAAAAATCTTCCCAAAAAACACAAGAACTTCTTGCATAGCATCGCTCTCACACCAAACTCGTCCTTATCCAAGTGCGCAGAGTCTCTCTCTCTCTCTCTCTCGCGCGCGCGCGCGCGAGTAGCCCGTACCGTTCTCTCTCCGAAAAAAAGCCGCGAACATATCTCGCCGGGCGTATCTGCGCTTATTATTATACCTGTCTCGTCTTGCTCTGTCCGCGCATACAGTGTCAAATTCTGGAGCGTGGGACAATGAGCGCCGGTGTGAGCTCACGTACTCGTGTAAATGCTCGCGCGCGAAAAAAAAGAGAAACGGAACCGAGTCTACGCGCGGAAAAGTGAATTTTTTTGGGGAATTGGCTACCGGTCATTTCCGGGAGGGGAATCGATCGGGTGTTAATTGTTTAATCGGCGGGTACTATAAGTAGGTTCGAGCAGACACGAGGATGATAGACGAATTGAGTAAACAGAGAAGCTATAGAGTACACGTAATGATGAAAGATCCGCGGAAACATAAATCATCGAAAAGAAATCGTTTGATCTCGCTCGAAGATTGCGAGTATGTGAGTATGCATGACTCGTCGAGATAAGGATTTTCTTTCTGTATAAATCAATGATTAAGACGGATCGCTCGTGTGTGATCAGACGCGATGCTCGCTGTTTTTCGATCGCTCATTTATCTATTGTTCTCTCGAGGAAAGTATCCAAGGATGACGCGCGTTGCCCTATTTTTAGAACGCCTTATCTCATCCACGTGATAAACTCTGCCAATTTCAGCAAAAACTACGAAATTTTTCCAAAAATAAGATCAAAATCCAATTCCAAACAGAGTCTCTAATAGCCAAATCATGTTCGTCCTCGTAAACCCCCACACGCGGGACATCTCGGAGATAAATCGATAGCGAAGCTCTCGCACCTGATAAGCTCGCCTGTAATCTCCCATCGCTCCACATCGAGAGAGAGAGAGAGATTGTCGCCGACGACGCCGAGCGATGGCATCAGCTGCTGCACACGCGGCGGTCCATATAATCGCAGGCGGCAGTAGGAGAGAGAAAGAGAGACGATTCTCGGAAGGAATTATGCCTTTTGTTTGCTCGGAGTAGATTGTGCTCGCGTGGACGAGGAAGGAAAGTTTCAGATGAGTTTTCAGAAAATTTTTATAATGTGTATTTTTTAAGAAGAGGCGGGACACGTAAGCGTCGAGCTTTTTTTTTTTTGTACGAGTGCAGCTGTTTAAACCATATAAGTAAAAGGAGAGGACGATCTTTGTCAAGTAATGAGAGCGGAAATAGGGCTTTTGTTGCAGCTGATGAATGCGAAACTGCGTATATCGATTTGGAAAGTTATTGGAATTATATATTTGGAAATTCTCAAAATTCTCGGCTCTACATCTATATAATACTATCATAGATCTATCAAAAAATGAATATTCAAAGTACCCGATCCCCCAAAGAGTAAACCATAATTCAATGTCACATCGTCGAAATAAACCAACCTGTATCGCTCAGCTCGCACATCATATTATATACTCCCCAGCAAACAGCAGCGAATCGAGCGCAAACATGCACACAGACAGTGAAAACACGCGAGAGAGCACATGAGAAACACGTGCAATCCCCGTCGCGGTCTCGAGATGAAACTCGTCAACAGCGCGCACGACGTGTCGGCTCATTAATAAAAGATGCGGAGTAGCGTTAACATTTTATCGCTGAAAATTTCCCCGAGTTTTTAAAACGCGCGCGGGAGAGAAAAAATTTCCGATCGCGCGAATCTGCAGCCAAATCTTCCGCGATCGAGAGCAGAGAGTATAGAGGTGTGTGCGACTGACGAGATAAAAACTATGGCTGAGCTGTTATCGAGTGTGTTAACACAGACTCGTGTGTAGACACTGTTCATTAGAGTATTGGGTTATTGGATGAGCTGTGTATCTAATTGGATTTTAATTCATTTCTCTGTAGCAACAATTTAAGTATATGAGTAAATTTTTTCTTCTTAATTCTGGCATCATCATCAACAATCGTAAATTAAACACTAATAACAATAGACTCAACGCACATCACAGCGTAGCTCATTTATAATCGAGATGTACATCGCATATCGATCGGTAAACACCGGCTAGACGGAACAGCCGCCTCGGAGAGCCTTTTGTTTGACGAAGGCGGTTCATCAGCGGAAATCAAAATCGCGTATTCTCTTTCGTCAAACAGCAGTTTCCAAGAAGCGCGTAAATAAGGAAACAAACTCCCCGAACTATCTCTACAAGAGCTCGTCAGGAAGCGTGAAAATCCGAGCAGAGGCTTATCAAGCACGAGATGCTCGGACTTTCCTGAGCAACGACTCCAGAGCCGCCTGTATTCACGCTTCGATGAGCCGCTGCGTGGATCCTCTCACTTTTTCCCGATGTGAGCGCAGCTGGGCCTGCACATACATGTGTAATGCGCGACTTATTAATGAGCGGCGAGTTTTCTAATTTTTCGACGTCAGTTACGTATGCTGGAATGTTGAGTTTTTGAAACGGCCTGAGATTTCGCGTTTTATCGTAGAGGGAAACTTTGCACGGAATTTGATCCCAGAATCAACATCGAGATATGCCTGGATACAGAGATAAGGGAGATTACGCGCGATTCATCTGGCATCAACGAAAAGATCCAATCCAACACACTCCAAAGTAAAAAGAAGCTCATCTCTAGTTCAGTTCCTTCCGGCTTTCCTCTCCAGAAGCTCGAGACCGTCCGCAGATACAAATCCGCGTTTTCACTCCGCCGACGGTTATATTCGCGCTAATTAGCCAAGCTCTCCTCTCCGTATGTCTCGTTCAACTCTCGCGCTTTACGTAACGCGCATACAGCCGGTCAGCGCGAGCATTTCTTTTTTCGCCTTCGCGCGCATTGTTAGCTATCCGGCGCACGTCGTATATTAGCGAGCTGCAACGTTAGCGGCCTCCTGTGTGTGTACTGATGAAATTGGGATTACCGAGATTTACTGAGCGGTGTTTGGATTTTTTTTCATTTTTTTTTAAATGATGCAATGCCTATGGTTTTTGAAAATTTTTGACAAGACTTCGTTCTCCATTTGGCGTGTGTACACGCAGCGAAAGTTACGACGGCATTAAGTTATATCGTTAAACGAGCCGTGCAGTAAACATTAGTGAAATTATGGAGGACACCGGCCTGACGGCCAATATGCAAATGCCCGCGTGAACGAAATACCAAGCGCTATTACGTCTGCTACGCGTATCCACGCGTTTTACACATCAAACTCGGATCTCCGGCGTATTAAATGTCATTGTAGATTCTCCGCATCTGAAAAAAAAAAAAAAATCGCGCAAGCGCGCGCGCGTGCAATCGAAAGTGCATCGGCAATCAGAGCGCGCAGAGAGACGCGAAAGGGAAACCGCGGCGCTGTTTTATCTAAGAAATTTTTTCCATCGCGCGAGCCGCACCAAAACAGGACTCCTCCTCGCTTTCTAATTTATTGCATCCACATCATCATCAGCGTAGCCGTGTGTGAGACGCACACGAACACACGGTGCAGCTCTTGGAATTACGTCGATTGCGCGTTCGCGATCGCGTTACAGCCTCATCTTGCGCGCTGCTGATTTTGCAGACGTTTCCGTGAGCCGCGCAGCTCTCGACACGTATATGCGCGCACACATAGGAGCTTTATCACGGATTGGCACGCGGATGCTCTCGAGCTTGGATTATATTCCGGAGAAGGTGTGTGTTGCGCAATTTTAGATTCGAGAGCTGGACGCGGAAGGGAGGGGTTTTTAATTTTTGCAAGTTTGAATAGCTTAAAATTTTCTCTCTCGTAAACGCCTTCTTCTTTGCCTCGCTCTCGCGATTCGCCGCTGCTCGACACGATTCGATGCAAATACGATAGGCCGTCGTCGCGCGCGCGTAATTAACCCAAGCGATTATGCATACGCGATCATCGACGGGCATGAAAAAACTTCCTTCGAAGAGCAGACAGCCCGAGAAATTTGCATTATCGCCCGAAGGTCAGACATCAGAGATTTTCCTGATTCGCCGCAGACGTGCGTTATAGTATAGTCAAATATCGACGTAGTTCCTCGGAAAAATCGATTTAATTTCGACGCCGCGGTCACTGAAACGCGAAAAACTCAGAGGCACATCCGCCGTGTGTATTATATACGGGGAATCGATAAGAGAAATTCTTCAAACAGTAGTCACATCGCTGCTTCTCGCGTATGGTAGGTATATGTGAGAAAAGAGCGGTATGACGAAAGAGAGTGTGTCGCGATCGAACTTGCCGATCTTCGATCTGTTTTCAGCGATGATCGAAGGCGTGCGCGCGAGCGACTTTTTCGCCGATTTTATCAGCTGCGCGCGGAGAGCTGTATAGAGCAAGATAACGCGAACGAGACTGTGCGCTGGTGTATGCGATGTTATCGGAGATCTTTTCTTCTGATGATTCGTTTTTTTTTTTTTTTTCTCTTAACCAGGCGGGGCATCTGGAAGCTTTTTTTGCTTATTGCAGGAATGTTTGTCGATCGATTTATCAAAAGTTTACAAACATCGCGCTCGGTTGACGAGAAAGAGAAACTCCTTAAAAAATCCCATTGTCGCCCGTCGAAAGTAGCGCTCGCTTTATTCCACTTGATTTAAACCGACGTGTATAGCGGCCCTTTAAACGGCCGCGCGCTCGTGCCGCGCATATAATACGATCTAATCTCGGCTCTCGAGTGTATAGCGCACAGAGTATATTACAATACACGTCTCCGTGTGTGTAAGGTGCGACAATATGCGCCGAAAAGCTGAGCATAATGATCATCCGGTCTGCGACGACCACATCCTTTCGGAACAGGCATTGTGCGCTTCAGAGGATTCTCCGGATCAATGCCCGCCGGCTGGGGATTTTTACTCTTTGACAGATGTGTATTAAAGCGAGTATCGAGTCGTTTCACGATGACTTAATTGAGTAAATTTCATACTCGCGAGTGCAAAGCCGCGTCTCCGATTTCGGGCCACCTTGGCAGACTCTCGCCGGGTGAATCAGCGTCTATATTATCTGCTCAGAGTCTTTATCTCGCTTCCGCGTGTCTCATCCAGACTTGGAATCAGCAGATTCTAATACCGTACACGCTTACTCTCATTTCCACATCATAGCAGAGCGTCTGGACGCGTGCTGTAACCCTATATAAGAGGGACGTATCAATTACCCGGAACAACGAGATGAGGAACGGCGAGATCTCTTCCGCGTCGGTAGACGGTAGGTCAGCGGTTCCGAAATTTTCGGGATATCGCTTTGCGTCTGGGGTAATTCAAGCGTGTCTACAGCGATGCTGGAAATAGCGAGCTCGAGATAAGCCCTCGCTCGTCTAGACTTGCGATCGACATGTGACTACTCGTGTCGTTTTGCACATCAGACTCGCTCCTTTGCTCTCTCTCTCTCTCTCTCTCTCTCTCTCTGATAAGCGGATATTATTGCGGAGTTTGTTTCTTTTTTTACATCTGCATGTAATATGCGCGACGATTAGATGGGCCGACGCGATTCTCGCGAGGATTTCTCGGAATCTTTCGAAAGAGCTCTGGCATATGACTTTTGTTATATATATACGCGCGAGTCAGCGAGTTCGAATCTTAAGGATCTCCTCGGAAATTCTACACGTGCATAATACGTCGAAGGATATTTTATTTCGCCAAGTAGTCGCGCCAAAGCACACTGCAGACACACACACACACACACACACACTACAGTCGATCCTTATCTATATAGCGAACGAATCTTCCGAGAATCTTGTACTGTCCCGTTGCGATCCATCATAAGCACAGAGTTTACTTCAAATTCGAAAATCACGCGCAGGACATTACACGCGTTCCGAAATCCTAAAAACAAACGGCTTATCCTCGACCGAATCTCATGTCACGCGAAGACGTCTTACGAAAGGCTGCGCTGCAACTCGCCGCTGGTCATCCGAAAAAAGGGACTAGTCCCATTAAAACGAGTCGTCGTCGTCGTTGCCACAGAGAGAGAGAGAGAGAGAGAATAAGAGCGCGACTGTTGCCCCATCGCGCATTGTCTCTACCTCTCGCTCTGCGCATGTAGCACTTTTCGTTACCTTTTCCCAGAATAAGCGCGGCGCGCACGCGTCTGCCTTTTTAATTCGGTGCAAGAGCGCGAGCCGACGCTTCTCCTTTTTTTGTCCTCCTCAGAGCTATGTAATTATCGCTGTGTGCGTAACGATCTGGAGATTAGCCGTCGCTCTTTTGTCGAGTTTTTATTTGTGCACCAAATATATTACTAAATGAAACGGGGGAGAGATACGCGAAAGGAAATAAAAGAGTCGCGTGTTGACGCGTCGCGACGATCCGAGAAGTGCAGCGCGCGCTTATTGTTCGACGGATTAATATCATCTCTCCGGGGGATACATTACACATGTCTGTGTATAATCTACTGCGACTGCATCGAGTTTTTAAAGAGAGAGAGAGAGAGAGAGGGAGACGGGGTACAGATAAGCGAAACGAAAACAACACGCGGGTGCAAGCGCAGAAGCATAAACATTTATAAGCGAGCAACGAGAGGAGCTGACATGCTTTAATTCGCGTTTCTCCTGCGGTTGCTTGGGAAAATAAAAATCGTTTCTTTATTGGAAATGAACTTTCAACGTCGCGTTGAGCTCCGCACGTGGACCGTCGGCCTAAGGAAACCAGAGCCCGAAAAAAAGTATAGGGAGGAAACAAGAGTAGCGAGAGAAAAGCAAGCACATATACCAGCGCGGCACGTGCCCGTCCCGGGAGAAATAATATCGCGTCAGACACACACACACACACACACACAGCTACATATTACACGTGGTATGTGCGACACGAGCGAGTAGAGATGCGCGGGAGAGATAAGGCTCTAATGATCCGAGCGAAATTTCGGCCCGATATGTGTTTAGCTTCGCGTCACGTGTGCTCTATGCGCGCGCGCGAGGGTCAGGAGACTGCCGGCAGTTGAGCAAATTCGCGGTCTCTTATTTTTCGAAAACAACGAGGGAGATGCGTACACAATCGTCGACGACATCGGTTTGCTCAGGTCGATAATTCGAGATTTATAACTCGATGGTCGAAGGCTTATCTGAAATTTTTCGAATTTCCAGTCGATCGACTCTGCACATGCGCGCGTACACTTTCCACGAAGCGAAATTATACAAGAGTATAGTGTAAAAAGCGTACAACGTCCAGCCCCGAAAATAGCGCGGTATTAACACAAAAAGCATCCGATCATACAAGAGCACAAGCCGCAGCCGGTACACGGCGCACGCAACTCTCTCTCTCTCTCTCTATCTCTCGTCTGGCGTCTGTGCTGCGGCGGATGAATCACGTACGCCTTCCGGACTGCGTGTCCGCACGCACATCAGTACCTGGACGACGGCGACGTGTATAGTGGGTGCAGCTCGCGTTTCTCTCTCTCTCTCTCTCTCTCTCTCTTCCTCTCGGCGGGACAGCAGACGTATAGCTATAGGTAGATTCTCTCTCTCTCTCTCTGCGTGACTCACGATCGGTCATAATTTCAAATGTGTCTGCTGATGGAACGGGGGGGATGGTACGAAATCTCTTTTATGTCTGGCGATTCGAGAGAGAGAGAGAGAGAGAGAGAGAGAGGCACGCGTAATGTTACGGCGAGGTGGGCTCGGTTATACCCTTCGCCTTTGCGAGGGAGAGAGAGAGAGAGAGCATTGAGAGTTTGGGCGAGTCGCTGGAAAATTTGGGCGTGGAGCTGCGGCTTCGATGGGGAATTAGTCGGCTTGACTTTTATCCGTCAGTTCGGATGTGAATATCGCTGCTGTACCTAATTCCAAATTATAAAATAAAAATAATAACTTGTGAAAAACCAATATTTCTATACATCTATCTTTATTGACTCTGTATTGCGTTACCGCATATAGAGTTAACGTCGGGGATGGCAAATCCGCCGGATGGTAAATCGATTCTTGACCGTACATCAAACTCGATGCTCGCTCCGCGTTTATCTCAATTAGCTCGGCTATTATCCCATAAAACTGTTAACGTTTCCCTACTGCGCCTACGTGTGTGCGCTGCCTACACCCGTCGAGGCGTTTATTTCTCTCTGATTTTCTGCGCCAACAGGCAGAGTAAATAGCTGGAAAGTTTTTCCTTTTTTATGTGATTATTTTTAAAAACGAACTTTCATTGCGGTTAAAGCTTCGACCGAATGCTTCAAGTTTTGCGCAAGATCAAGAAAGTACGATGTGATCTTAAATAGACGTTGAGAATAGGGGGACCCCACGAATATCTTGCTTTATCTCTTCTTGATGGCTATCTCTCACAACGTCAGTCTTCGGCCGGACAACCTCTCGCGAGGATGTAATAATCGTATTCGATCGAAACGAAGCATGACGTTGCATGGACAGCTTTTATTGTCAGACGAATAATAAACAATAAATTCAAGCGTAACAAAATAAAATAAAAATATTTAAAATTATAACGATCTCAATATACTCACTCTTCGCAGTCGCCGAATACCCCATCAGCCTGTAGTAATCAGCGCCTCGACCTCAGCTCTCGTCCAAAGAAAACCTCTGAAATCTCAATCCTCAATCAGTCATGTAAGACAGGGAGATGCTGCATCCACGGCTTCTCCGTGACTGAAGTCGCGCGGCTCAGCCGACAGAGCCCGAGAGTAGCCAAACGCTCCAGTTTATCGACCAATGGGGTAAGGCCCAACCCTTCCAATTCGCGGACTACTAGTTCCTTCTTCGCTCGACTAGTCGCTACCCTCTCCTCTACGGATTTAAGGGATGACGGACTGGCGAAGGGGTGAATTTTCCCTTATGAAAAATTCAAATTTTTTCTCCAACGGATTTAGCATAACCTATATACGCGTATGGTGATCGATACCGTTTGGTAAACAAATACCAGGACGAAAACAAGAGATAAATTTCGACGACACTCCGGAGAAGAAAAAAAGAAAAACAATCCACACCGATACATCGGAATCCGAACATCCGGTAAATCGAAATCTCTCGCTCGCGATTTTCGCCAGTCAGCGGCGCAGCTCGGAGTCGTCCCGATAATAGAAACGTATTTGCCGAGCCGAGCGATAATGCGGCTAAAAATAGTTCTTTGCCACCGCCGCCGCAGAGCTAATGCAATTTATCGCCGACCAAGGAGAGTCGCGTATTTTTTTTCCTTCTCGATCCGCAACCTCTTCTGCGCTTGATCGCGCGCAGGAATATACGAATTTTATTTTTTCGCTCTATGATACGACGCTCGTGACTCACAAGACGCCGTCTTTCGGCCGTTTTCTCTCACGCGAAATTACACTTTCTAGTTCGCGCCGGTAAGGAGAAATTGCGTTTATCGATCGATTATGGACACTATATGCGATGCAACGAATATAATAGAATCTCCCAACGAAAAGTCCCGAACCGTCGGAGAATCAATCAACGAGGCTTTATCTATACTCGCCAATGATTCACCTGACGCTTTTCCGGGTGTTCATTTCTCTCTGGAAAGAAAATTGCACATTCGCGCGTATATAATACACGTACGAACGCGTCATCGGAGCCGAAGAAGCGATAAACCGAACGACTCCATTAACGTTATTTCGCGCAGCAGCATCTGGAGTGGCGCAATTAATGTACACACACACACACACACACACACACACACTCATCAACCAGAGACGGCCTTTTACGTAAAAGACGGAAGATAAATTTTTTTCTTTATCCTACACACAGGCCCCTGCCCTACATTTATCTACCCCGCCGGCGAGTGTCGTTTAATGCGACGAGTCTTCAAGGCTCGTCTCCTTTATCTCTCTCGCGGCGCGAGTATAATTTAGCTGATCGTGTTTTCTTGCCGCGGACGAGAAAAGCACACGCTAATAGTTGTTTGGCAAATATTTGACTTTTCGTTCAAATTCTAGCTTTATTCGTTAACACACTTTGAACTTTGCAAATAAAGAGTAATTAAAAGTTTGGTTTCCAGGCAACGGATCAACAGTTTAGAGGCACTTGTCTACTCTCGCGACGAGCAAAGAGTTATGACTCGACAGGGAGATCGCGATGCTGCGTCGAGCGGATCAGCGAGAGGCGAGAAGAGGCTGGACCAGCCGGAGATGAATGGGAGAGTGGTGGGGGAGAGCAGCGCCGCGATTGGCTCGACGACGCCGACCAATGGGGGACGCGCGCAGCCTCCGATGCTGTCTACGCGCTTGGCAGTGTAGCACTCGGAGAAGACGAGATCGAGTTTTGGAGATAATAGATTTATTTTTTTTTGGGATTCATGGTGGGTGCAGTTTTTAACGAAATGCTAAATACGAAATATTTTTAGTCAACGTTTCGAAAGTTTTAAAATTAAGAATATAACTATAATTAATGATCCAGCGATATATTTTCACCTCGTCGAGATAAAAGAATGCAAATGCAAACGTGAGGTCATCAGACTCCCCTCCTGTATTTACAAGCCGAAAAATAACGAGCGAGCAGGATATGCCGTCTTCTTTGAAAATTCAAATTTTTACTAGAGATCACCGCACACACACACACACTGACTGGCTTTAATCTAATTCCATGCAAATGGCATGCTAATCAAGCGCCGAACTCTCGCGAATACCTTAATCCAGACCACTATCTCATTACACGATCGCGAATTAAATCGTTATACTGCGCAGAGCTGCTCCCGGCGCGATAAACGGCCGCGAAAAGAGTAAAAAGAGGCGTATGGAAGAGGAAGAAGGAAAAAAAGAGGAGGCAAAACCGTTGTATGTATAGAGAGACGCGTATCCCATTGTCTGCGGGTGATTCAGCGGGAATCAACGAGAGCTCGTCATCCCGAAAATGTGGACGTCTCATGATCGGGACGACGGATGATGCGTTTTTTGGGACGGTTCGCATCTTCGGGAGAAGAGGATGTAGACGAGGTGGTGATTATATGTGTGCGTTAGAGGCGTCCGGAAATCGGTGTAAAAACGGGGGATAGAGGGAAAAAGAAGGTGCAGGAGGCCGGACACCGGGAAACGAGTGGATTTTTTGTGTCAACGAACCGATAGACCGTGCGTCCGGAGGTGGAAGAGTTTTTTGAGAAAGGTTGAGCTTGAGAGATAAAAATATGATATTTCATCAGCATGAGTTTACAGTAAGCTTCTCAATTTTGAAAAACACGAAGATAAATGTTAATTTCCAAATCGCACCTAATCCAGCAACATTGTATCCCAATCATACCTGCATCAACCCTCGAAAAGTAACACCGCACTCCCATATCCTTCCGCAGCTCCCACAGTAGTGCCCAGAAGCAAAAGATCCTTCCGCATCTTTTCGCGGGCCGACTGGTCTTCGCGCGCAGGTACCTGCAGCTCATATCTCTCTCTCTACCCGCAAACCTTTCCGGAGGTCCTTTACCTGAGAGCGCCACACCCGATCCTGCGAAACTGGACACTACCAGTGCTATGAGTTCGTCCCTTTGACTGACCGCCCGCGGATCTCTGACGTCCGGTTTTTCCGGCAGTGGGCTCATATATTACGTGTGTATGGTCACGAGGCAGACGGTAAGCGCGGCTTCAAGGGACATCGCGGGGTGGATCTAGATCGGTCGAGTTGATAAGTGGTGCTACCTGTTATATGGATTGCGAGATTGAGGCGGTTGCGATTTCTTTGATCTCGTTTGGCTTTTGGCTTCGCCATAGGAGACTGGATTGCTATGCCTGGTGCTGGAGGTAATTGGATGATTGGAGCAATTTATGAAGTTATTCAGTAATTTCAGATGAACCTCATTTTAATCACCCCTTGGCCAGAAATTCTGCCCAGATATAGGCTCAATTGTCATATACCAGGGTATTCTTAACGTCGCATCCTTTGGATTATTTGTGGTTGTTTGATTTCATACTCAAAGAAACCGACGGATTTGAACTAATGCTTGAATTGCTTCGAATTAACGTTTTGAATTGGTCTCTAATTTGTCATTCGCTTGTTTTCTTCCAAATATTCAAAAATTACGGTGTCCCCTTGAACGCACCATGATCACAGAAAATCCAGTTACTCCTCATCCTCGACAACAATCTCCACATAAAACAAAACGTTATAATATCCGAACAAAATACTCTCAGTCATAAATCGCTCAAACTCCGGAAACCCGACGCACGCGCAAACGTCTGTAATTCCTCAGATATAGCCACCCTAACCCCGTCGTCCTCGCGTCCATCCCCGCAAATTTGACGCTATGCAAATCCGGAAAACCGGATTCCCCCCGTTAACACCATCGTCCCTTCTATATCTATAGTAGCATGTATACGAGCCTCGACACGTACACGCGCTCAAGGAAAAAAAATCGTGGCGCAAGGTGCGAAGGGTCTCTCGCAGGTAGAACCTATACGCCGCGGCCCATTTAAATGCCCGTGCGCGTATGCGCGCTTTTGACCATTTTCTTTACGGTCATCCGTTTTGACCTTTTTTTTGCGAGTACATAATGCGCGTTATTGCGCTGAGACCGTTGACCGTTTTCTTAGGAGCGAAGGATATGATGTATCGTTCCCAAAAGGTGAGCTGCGCTCAGCACACGCCCTTGTGGGGGATTTTGCATCAGGAGAGGGAATTTTGCGGAAGGACGTGCTACGGTTTTTATTGGCCGAATTTGATAGTAATATAAAATAAGGGAGCGGGTAAACTGTTTTTTTTTTCGTTCAAGGTAATTTGGAAGCTTTTACGTGACTTTTTGCACATCTTCCGTTATCCTATCGCAAACGTCGAGTTATTCAACTCAAACACTGTATATATAACAAAAATCGTTTCTGTAAGTATTTCATCACGCAAAACTACGAAATCCTCGAATAAAACGATCCGAAACGTAATATCCGCGCACATTTCTCTCTCTCTCTCTCTCTCTCTCTCTCCCAGTAACCCGATAAAGCTAACGAGGTTCGTTTTCTGTCAACGGACGCGAAAGACACAACGACTCTCCAAAGGAAACTAGATCAAAAATAATAACGTCCAACGCAAATACCCACACGCATACGAGGATCGGCTCTCGGCTTAAAAAGAAATAACCGTTATAGCAGTAGTTCACAGGACCTGATTGCCTTTTTTTCGCCGTACGCGTACATCGCCAACGGAAAGCTTTCTGGAAAAAGGCCGAGAGAAACTCGTATCAGGCCAAAAAGTCCACGTCGTAGTCTTGGGCCGGGGTCAGTCATTGGTCGAGACGCTCGAATGGGCAGTCCCTTCGTCCGAGAAAACGGTTTTCTGTCGCTGCTCTGGTTCTAATTTTTTCTTTCTCTTCTCGGTAAGGGAGTATGTAAGTCGTGTAGTGGGGAGGAAATTCGTTGCTCCAGTTTAAACAAAATGGCAGCGAAGTGGCATCGAGGGAGAGGTACGTGCGTCGTCCCTCCTGTGTCCAGACGTTTTACGGCGCTATAATCCGATCGTGCATGCGAGTAATGGCCAGGCGATGTTTGAGATTGTGTGAGGTGTATGATACCGTTGGTCGTATGGATGATAGGAGGGGGTTGATTGTTCAAGTTCGTTGCAAAAGTGCTCTTGCACAAACTTCCGGCTATTTCTTCAAAGTATCCGATTTTCAACCCTAACAAGACCCAAATGAAAAACTCCCTTCCCCGCAATTTGTTTACACTAAAATCCCCTTCCACAGCACACAGCCATGAAATCGCGATCCTCGCATCTAATTACCGCAGCCCATGTACGCAAAATCCGCTCCAGATACACTGCACCCCACATACCCCCAGCACTTTCCCATGAGACACCCCAAAAGTCATCAACGGTCAGCAGCCTCTACTATAACAAACTCGCAAAAATACCTCCGATAAAACGCACAGCACACATACCTTCCTGCCCTTTCCCACCTTCGCGGGCAACGTATTTTTTCCGACCTCATTTAAATAGGTCCCGCAATGACCGGACGCGACGGACAGTGTCCAGGTAAAAATGCTCCTCGAAGGTGTAAAAAAATCGCGCAAAACTCCGTCCGCGCGCGCAGGTATACAATGCGCTCGGCCATGGGAAATTGTCTTCCGGCTGGCCGCTGGCTACTATATGTATCCGTATGGGTCGGAGGACTGCATCTCACACTTGGCTGACCTTTTCGGAGCCGCGAGAGGATATAGGGGGGTCTCGTAGGGTTTCGCGATTGTTCCGCGAGAAGAGAGAGAGAGAGAGAGAGAGAGAGAGACTTCGAGATGGTCAGACATATATAGTGTGATGGGAAATAGCGTGTGCATGGGAACGTGGACCGCCGATGTGCGACAGCTGCGAAATCGTCGAGGATCTAATAATTATTCTTGGCTAATTGAGCAATTATTAGATTAGGTATACGTGCTGCAGTTATTTAATCTCTGCACATCTGCACGGACTCGATGAACGATTGTTAGACTTTGAACTGGATCTTCGAGTGCGATCGACGATTCAATCGGATAACCACCCGATAAATACTTGCGATATTCAAATGCCTCTTATCGCGCTAAAGTAGACGGACTATAATCGCGAAAACGTCCTAATTCCAGCAAAGACAAAAAAAAAAACATCCAAACCTGGAAAAATCCTCGGAGCAAAGATCCGCTTCCCGCGACTACTATATACATCGCGCAATCGCGTCCGAAAATTCAAAGCGAGTCGCTCGACGACGATAAGCCCGTCGCGACGAGAACCGATAAGTCACTTTCTCACGGATTCGGCTCTGCGGACGCTGTTGCTGCTCTGCTGCTCCGGCTGTTGATGCCCGTCTCGTCGCGGCTTATCGGTCAGTCACGTACGCCAGTGTGCCTATATGCTGCGGGGAATCAGCGGAGCGTCTCCTTTGCGGTCTGTGTATGTTTTGTTTTCTGTTTCCCGGCTTTTGTGCGGTGTATCTCACTTTTTACTGATATCGCGCGAAGGATTGGAGAGTTTTTTCTTTAGAAAATTTATAGGATTTTTAAACCATCCACTAATACAACTGCTTCCAAAGCCTTGCAAAGTTCGTTTCCAAAAAACAAACAAAAAAAAAAAAAATCGTTTTCGTTTGCGAATCGGAAAAAAAGTATAAGAGAGTCAACGGCTCGAGTGCGGCTGGCGTAAGCTATATACAGCTGATACATTTCGCTTAGCATAAATTTAGCGAGACGTCAGGTGTGCGTAACCTCCGGCTCATTAGCATTATACGCTTGATCCCCGGGAGTCGACGTACACAGCCGCAGCGCGTGATTTCGTCGCGCCACACACGAGAGACAGACAGAGACGAACTTATCGTTCTCGCCGAAAAAAAAAAAAAAAAAAACTAGAACACGGGAGATTTCGGCGAAACTTCCTTTTCCTGTCGCGATGCTCGCCTATATACACCTATACGCGTATACGTGATCCAAAGTTTGTTATCGTGTGCGATATGCAAAACGGTATATAACATCTCGTCGTCGGCGCTGGAATCGATTTACGAAAAATTGAAGACCGTTTAAAATTCAAATCCAACCAGCGACGACTCTCGCTTCCGAATTTCCTTCGTTATAGCGTCTATCGTCATCAGCAGCTTCTCCATATTCATATCGGCTCTTTCTCCGTAAAAAACAAAATCAAATATCGTAGCCCGAAAACCACACACTCGCGGCGCCTCAGGAAAGAGACAACAAGATACAACAGCATAGACCGAAGTATATAATCGTGAAAAAGAGAGAAGAAGAAGAAGAAGAAAAGGTCGTTCAACTCCATTGACGTGGTTTTGTGTCTAAGCGAGATAATGGAAAAGAGCTTCTCAGCGAGCGGAAGAGGCGCCGTCATCTTCGCGCGCGGACACGGACGGAATATATCGTGTGGAACGTTGATATTGTGCTCGGAAGGAAAGGATTTTTCGGTGCCGATGAACCGGCCGCCGTCGATGAGTAATTTGTATGTTGATTACCTTATATGGGGGATTGTATGCGCGCCGTAGTGCAAACGAATGCTCTATCATTGCGGTTATTTCTGTGCTGTCTGTCCGTTTGGAGCTTATGGAATGATTTTTGAGAAAGAGAATTACAAAATAGCGTCTCCGAGCCTTCAAATGCATATCGCTTTGTGTGTATTCGGATCGAAAATCAGGACGTCGGAAAAATTTATGCCAATACACGCTGCTAACTAGCTCGCAATCACGCGCCGAGTTGCGACGCGCTTCTAATTTCTGCTCCAAAATCACGTTTCGCAACTTGATAAACAAAAATAATTCAAACAATCCCGTAATCCCATAGCGCGGTTAAAACTTAAAAAAAAAAGAACACATCATCCGACTCGCATCCGCGCGGTCACGCGATCAGCCTCATGACCCCTATATATATATATGTATATATATGTATATATAGCATCAGCCTTTGTATCCATATTCATCCATACGACTCGGGGCAGTCGACGTGTGGAAAAAAGTGCGGATAGTCTCAGGTATACAAGCGTATACACACAGAGGGCAGCGCAAAAAAAAAACCAAACGAACGACGACAAGGGGATAATACGTTCTTCTCTGCTCGTCTGCCGGCGCTGATGTTATTCTCGATGCGCCGCTGATGCGATCATCAGATCGCTATACGCGTAGAGGTCACTGCAAACAATTGGCCCCACGTGGGAAAGGCCGCGTATACATGCATACGAGATGCAACCGACGAAAAGCAAGTCCCGAGAGACGTTTTGTTTTCCTCTTTCTCCGATGTCCTATAGGCGCGCGCGTGTGTGTGAGATGACGCGAATCACGATTCTTCGAGATTCTTTTTCGCGCGCTTACGCGTGCGCGAATAGCGATAAGGGAGTGAGTTCGTTATCGGCGTCGATGATTTTTTTCTGAGATCGACTCGGAGGAAGATGGCTGTATAGCTGTGTGATGTAACGAGGAACGATTTTTTTTTTTTTTTTTTTTTTTGGTATAGCGAGTGCTTTTTCATCATCAGTTTGGAATAATTGTTCCGAAAATAGAGTGTCATTTGAAAATAAGCTAGAAAAATGCAGATTCACTTAAGAAGATTGACAAAAGAGCTAGTTTATATAGAAAGTTCGAGTGTTAAAAGCCGAAAAAAACAAAAACACCGCCATATAATGTCCGGCAAAGTTATAGAGAAGTGACCTTTGAGAAACGAGTCCGTGCTCGAGAGTAAGAGAGACGGACTCGCTGCTCCACGTGCCACACTCGCAAGCACCTCGTAATAATTTACGAACGTCGCACGAACGATTGATTGCTCTTCTGCTCGCCGCAGACAAAATCTACCTCGGACAACATCGTTTTCCGTGTCGTGTATTTTTCCAAAAATAGCGATTAAAATTAATATCTTGAAGCTCTGGTCAAAACTGTTATTACCTCATCAAGGCCGAAGAGACGCGATCGATCTCGGCAACTTCATTTCCGGCCGCAGTATAATACACATCAGCGAACAGCTCGTGGTAAAAAATGAAAAAAGAGAAGACCCCACGCAGGGGGGAGTGACGTCGCTCGCGACTGTCCATCATCTCTCTTTCTCTCGCGCAGGTGTTCTGTCCCCGATATAGAGACTCGTGTGCGTCTGTATGTTTGCGCTGACGCCCATTACCGTAACGAACGTCGAGTCCGGCATACGTGAGAGCGAGAGAGTACTTTCTGTATGTGTTGGTCGAGTCGCCATGGAGACACATGGAGAAACACACGTCGTGTCCACCCCTTCCCCCCTAGGGTAGTGTGAGAGACTTTTTTTTTTTATCCATCTCCTCTGTGCCACGACTGTTTCTGCGTGTCACCTCAGCGCGGACTCGTTCTAAATACACATCAGAGCGTGGAGAACACGTATCGTTGATTGCAACGTCGATATAATAAAGGAGCTATTTCAATCTTAATAGACTATCTGGTGGGAACTAATCGACGTACTTTGTTTCCGGATATAGCGCACAATTTTCTCGCCGCCGCACAACCTGTGTTTATAATATACACTGTTTTAATGCACACGCGTGTGTGTGTGTGTATATATATATATAAACATTCGTGCGCTTATAATCGCCGCGGCTATCTCTCGAAGAATTCGAAGAGTCGCTTTGCGTTATGTTATACGCGCGCGCACACACACACACACACACATCGATCTGAGGCTCCGCGTTATTGTGTATAAGTGAAAATCGATATTTGTGTAATTGAAATTATTATTATTGCTCGCTTTCCGCGTTATACACCGATGCAACGATGAATACGTAATATTATAATCCGATTTGCTCTATAGACACTATGTCTTCGTCAATATTTTATCAAGCGTAATAGTCGCGTTTCTTTCGCTATTCTTCTCGAAACGCGCCGACGCTATTCTTCTTTTTCGCTTATATTGCGCCGATCGTTGAAAAGTTTGCTCCACTTGTATAAATGAAGAGATATAGATGCGCGCGGAGGTGTATAATTAGAAAGAAAACGCTGTGCGACCTATAGACGATCGCCCGCGGTAAATTGCTCAATAATCGCGCGTATAATTCTCAACAGTCGAGAAGAAATCTTAAAAAAAAAAAAAAAAAAAAAAAAAATCTAACGCCATTCTTCCATTTTTTATCACAGTCGAGCTCTCCCCCTCGATCTCCCACACGTCCACCTGGCCGGTGTTGTTCACCCTTCGGCTTTATACTTTTCGTGCGGGGGAGAGCCGTATATATGTGGGTACAACGAACTGTATGGAGGCGACAAACCGTGTGTACGCTTTGCTTATCGCGCGGATAGTTCGGCCAAACAGTGGTATACGGACACCCCCGCTTTATTATGGGAAAGTGAGGCAAGGGTTTCTCTCCCTTGCTACATTGTAATTATCGGCCACTCGCTGATGGTGATGAGATTCTTCCGGCGATATATATAAATATATACATAACGCGACAGATTTTCGGAGGGATTGAAAGGATTGTATCGCCGGGTACGGTATTATTTAGTACTTTTACCTGTACAGTCTTTTGCACATCCGATCGGTTCATCCGCTTACCGGTCGCGAGAGAGCCAGTGTATCCGTACGCTGCACAGCTTGCCGAGTATAAAGCATACGCGATAGGCATGCATAGATATATACATAGTATAGGGGAGGGAAGTCGAACGACGGGATAGACAGAGAGACGCGTGGTATCTATCCCGAGGCAACGTCCTTCCGGGCCGCGGTGAATTAAACAGAAACGTAGTCGCGGCTGCCCGGGGAAAGCTGCGAGGGAGGTGTTTCCATGGGCACAAATGCCGTTGCCATCGCGATCCGGTTGGCACAACACACGACGCTCTGAGTGAGAGAACTGTAGACCTGTGCGGGCTGACAATTTCCGCCCTGCTGCACCGCTCATGCTTTTCGTTCATGGTACCGGGGATTATTCTAGAGTATATATTGGGTAGAGCTTTTCTGGCAATTTGGAGCTATGATCTCTGCGTGGAGGTACCTATTGTTGTCCCTATATAAAAAAGTCATGACCGGATGAAGTGAAGCCAAGAATGCGTGGTGAATATGATTGGCTCATGTAGCGCGCATGCCTCAAAATTATCGTTAGAATTTTTTGATTTGTTTTTCATTTCTGAAATTCATTCGAATATTAAAAATGTAATATAATACTATGATACATATCAAATTATAATTTGTGTATTTATAATATTCTATTGTAAACATTATTATTGTTACAAAAAGAATCATGATGTGAACGTTGACACGAACTGAGTTGAGACATAACTTAAAAATTTTAAAAGGAAGTTGCGGCAACGAAACCCTGGCAATTTTGAAATTTATACGAGCGCGCAATCAATCATATTTCCGTGATGGAAAACAAATATTAAAAATATCAAGCAAGCATTGATATCTCATTTAATAAGCTAATGAATTAATAGCCTACAACAAGTCTAGTTTTATAAATGAGAAACTGACGAGAGTCCAGAATCAGTTGAGTCTGCGCTGGACATACTAAAGAATTAATATGCACGCATAACAGCCTACTCGCGCTACCAACCCGCAATCCCAAAATAAACCAATACCGCGTCAATACCTGAAAAACGAGAAAAAGCGCGCGATAAAGAGCCCCAACTCCACGACCGACGCGTGTATATAACGTAAATGTGGGTGCGGTTGGCGCGTGCTGGTCTCGCGACAGCTGTGTGCAGCGCTGGCCGCGCTGCACTGTGCACCTGCCTCGCACCACCTTATGCTTCGACGCGGCAACGGCGACGGCGGTTTTATCTCTTTTTCTCTGTACCCTATATACGCACGAGCCTCCTCTGGGCTGCTCTCGTGTCAGATGGACTCGTTTCCAGACAAATTCATCGCATCGCACGCGTCGCTTTTTCTACGCTTCCACTCGTATAGGTATATACTAGTCATAAGAGGTCAGTGCGTTATACGTTCGACTTGAGAAAAAAAAAACTCTCGATTTCTCTTCTCGGCGATCGCGTGCGGATGCAAATGCGCGCGTAAGTAAGTGAGCATAATCGAAAATTCGCTCTTATTGCTATTCAAGACGAGCGCGCGCGACTGAGCTATGCGACCGAGTATACAGTGGATACAGCTATATACCCGCATATAAGAGACGCTTGGCACGTGTCGTTTTAGCAGCCGTGCCGGCTAAAGTGAGTTTATTATACGAAGCGCGCGCGCGCGCGCGCGCGAGATCGAAAAAGCTAACGGGATTTAAAGATCGATTTTATTCGATGATGTAACGCGCGCGTTCGAGTCATTTTTCGGCTATTCTCTCGGACTCCCGAGAGCTGATTTTCCATTTTTAATCGAACTGAGCTTTTTCTCGTCGCCGATATAGATGGCGGAAACGAAGCCAAGCGCAGACATGCACAGGATGCGCGTGACGGTTGTGCGAAAGCGTCTGTGTAGCTGGCTTATCTTTTCGAGCGCGGAGAAAGGAGAGAGAAAAATATAGATTAAGTGTCGCGATTTCGTTTAGACAGAGCAACTGTTTATACATACACGAAACATTGTACTGGTGCCTTGACGTCGCTTCTGTGGGTGTGCGCGAGTTTGTTGACAGTCGTATGTATGTACATATATAGGTATGTGATCGGATAGTGTGCGCATTGCGTAATTTCGGTGTAGAGATTATTCCAGACTCTTTTCTTATGTAATTACATTGCGAAATTCGTGAACAACGTTAACTGCTTTCGGGTGGAGGTATATATGGACCAGGCGCAGTCGCGCACGTGTTTTCGTGGAAAAAGAACATTATCCTCGACGATGTGTCACCGAAGAAGCAGCGATGCGAGATCGTCAATATTCGTAAATCTGAATCAATATACGATTACGAGTCGAACACACGAATAGCAAAAATGACAGATTCACGAGAAACGATCCAATAAGGCGCGGTCGGCCACAAGAATATAAGAACGCGAGAGATGTACGTGTAATCTACCCCGTGTGTATAAGGTCAGACAGTCGTAGCGTGCGATGACAGATGTTGCCGCGGCATTAGATAATTAATCCGTAGGGGGAGGAGGAATGGATCGAATGGCGGAGGAGATTATTACTGCTGTATACTGATACCGCAGCGAGTTTTTACGATGTCGCTGCTGCTGCTGCTGCTGCTGCTGCTGCCGTATACAGCCCCCGAAGGAGAGGAGGGAAAGCTTATACATTCGACTTTCCACCCTCGCCTCCAATTACCGTCTGGTGGCTGTATATACTGCTTCGTGACTTTTCAATGGGACGACTTTGAACGCGCGACACGCGAGAGAGACACGCGAATTTCGTCTGGCTCGTACTGGCCCTTTGGCTCATCCCGGACATTCTCCTTGTTAATATAGCTTTGATTAGAATTTCGAAAACACCTCTAATTCGAAATCCGGTCACCGACCCTGTTATACACACAATCGACTCCTCGACGCATCTGTCCGTTCGATTAAATCTCAGCTCCGTATACGCACACTCTCGAAACGTAATAATCCTCCAGCACAAAATATTAAATCAAAGCTCCGTCCCACCGCAGCATCCTCCGGCGGCAATCACTCGCGAATTTTCGTCCCATTATACAGCCTGACGGTCAGCTGGCCCCCCGAAAAAATAAAATAAGAGTCCAGCGATCAATAGCTGCTCTCTTATTTCCGAGGAGAGCGTCGACCTTCTCTCTCTCTCTCTACCCCGACATTATCTCCTGCCGCTTTTTATATATATAGAGAGAGAGAGTGAGGCTGCAACCTGGTGGCACGCGCCGCCGACAACAGCTGCTCGATACTTAGCCGCAGAGAGAAAACGGACGCGTGCCGGTGCGCGCGAGCGGGATGTGCGTGCAGGGGAGGAAGCGAAGAGGGCGAGGAGTCAGTCGCCGTCTTCTTCTGCTTCTTCGTCTTCTTCTTGTGTGCCGTGGCCCGACGGAAGAGGGAGAAGACAAAGCGGAGAGCGAAGGGAGCGTATATAGGGAGATAAGGTGTGGCGCGGACTACTGCGAGAAAAATTATACTTGTAGGGGAGGACAGGAGTTGGTGAAAGTTTCGGAGTCGTCGTCGTCGTTATTTATTTATTTTTTTTTTTTTTCGTTTTTTTACTCTTGTTTATTTCATATTTTCAAACGAATGCCGCAATTTACATGTTTTTTATGTTAAACGATTATAATTCAGACGCATCGCAAACAGACCCTAATAAACCCCTAAATCAGCCCCATAAAAGCCAGCGATAAATAATCACATCCATAAAAAGCCATATCCCCAACCTATCCCACTAAAAGAATCCACGTAGATCGCGATTAACGGATAAGGCCGTCAGCCGACAGTCTCGGAAAAAAGGGACAGAGAGAGAGAGAAAAGCGTAAAGGTGCTGACTACACACAGAGGAGAGGCGCAACGTAAGTGAGAGGAACACCTTGCCGCAGATGAGCTGCTGCTGCTGGCGCGTGCCTGTATATATATAACGCACAGGCCGTATCGAGCTGAATCTCCGGCTCCCTGAAATTGGTCGTTATGAATATTCCCGAGCGCAACCGTCTCTCATCCCTCCTCCTCCTCCTCCTTTTTTTTACTTATTTCTCGAAGGAGAACTGCCGCTGTTGTGCACAGCATATAATGCGGGTCGTCTTAATCGATGAAAAGTCAAATTTGCACTTACATAACTAAATTCAATCGCGGCAATGAACTCCACTGCACCGTCGTAGCCTCAACGCAGCTAAATATAACCGAGCGGATCACCAGAAAACAAAAAAAAAAAAAAGGCCCAGCGCAGCCGCGCAACATCTTGCGAATGCCTCGATCTCTCTCTCTCTTTTGGGGCGGCCGAAAAATACCTGTTTGTCGTATAGCTCGCGCGCGCGCAGAGTATTTAAAGGAAGAAAAAAAAAGGGGGCCCGGCACACGCCAGGACACGCGGCACCTGCTACCGTAGCTCGTAACTCGAACCGGCGGCACGAGCCAAACCGATCATCTCTCACTCCCTCTTCGCTTCTGCGGCTGCTGCTGTGTCTGATCTCGCAACGCGTTGAGGTGAACCTATATAAGAGATGAGAGCGAGCGAGAGGGAATATGCCTGGTACGGCTGGTGTGGGTTAATTCTTTTTTTTAGTACACAAGAGGGGCCTGATGCTCTTTCCGAGTTGTTTCCAGCTTCGGTGAGGCTGTTTTACGCTTGGGTCTGCTTAATGCTCGCTGTTTGGATTTTCAAGCTCGATGTAACGACGATTTCGCGAAATTTAGCTCTGAGTCTCTGATCAGCGCCGATAGGTGTCGCACATGCTTTTTTCCACTTCCCTAATCGATATCTGCAATCGACACCAAACTGCCACTTGTTGGATCTGCTTGGGCTGCTCACCCAAGAACTCAACTCAATTAAGTGTTCATTCCAACATAATCATTAATCGCTCCAAAAAAGCGTAAAACAGCCTCGCACGGGCCCACCGTCTCGACTTCCAATCCGCCGCGAAAACGCGCAGATGAAAGCGAAAGGATGCTACTCTCGACCGACTCGCGAGCGCCTCGGGCTTCTGCCAGACGCTCACTTTTTTTTTTGGCCCGCGTTTTGCCACTCCGAGCAACGGCTGCGTATATTTATAACAGCATCGTCGTTGTTTTTGTTACAAGGTTTCCTTATTGTGCGTGTGCAGCGGTAGTAGTTTTGGAATTGGATGTATTGATTTAATTTTCCTTGCGATTTTACATGCATTTATCGAAAATGTTGAGAACACCGAAATCATCGACCTAAATTTCATATCCTCGAAAAATCGCACTCGAAGACATCTGCAGAGACACAACCCGAGGTGAAAGAGCGAGTCGAGAGAGAAAAAGTTCATTTATCAGTCTCCAATTAATCAGCCTCTCCAAGCATCAACCTTCACTTCTCTCCCCATTAGTTAATTGCCGGCGGCTCGCGTGCCCGCTCAATTAATTCCTCTCCCGACATCGCGCGAACATCTGTAGCGGCTGATCTGTCCGAGCTCTTTCTCTCTCTACTTCCTCCGCTATCGTCGACTCATCGAAGGCAGCTGGATCGTCTCTCTCCTTCTCCTTCGAGTCATCTGCTCTGGGCGCGTGCCGTGTGCGTGACGTGATAAACATCCCCCTCTTCTCTCTCTCTCTCTCTCTCTCTCTCTTGTACCTTTTTTCCTCGACGCGCTGCAGTGCGCTGCGGTCAAGGAATTAATGGATATTTATTAGAGGTGAACGTATCGTATACCTATATACTTATACAGCTGACGAGAGATATGCGCTTGGTTGTATATATTTATTTTTATACATTTTCGAGTCGCGAGTCTAGGAGACTACGCCGCCGCTCTGCTGCCGGGCACATAGCGAAAGTTTTTTATTGCGCGAGGATTATGTGTCTTATTGTGTCTTTGTGGGAGAGCTAGGAGTAATGAGATGGTGCGCACATGACGCGGGAGGATGCTGTCCTTTGTTATACCGTTTGGCGGGAATTTACGCAATGGATCAACTGCCGCTTTTCTCGGCTCGTATGTCGTGCAGAAAGGACGCCGCGAGTTATTTGCCGAGAAAAACAGTGACAATTCGATACACGTGTAATCCTCCGTCCCCAATATGTACCACGAGCTACGAGCACTCCAGAATCGCAGCAGCTAATCGTGGAACCGGTCGCAACGATCGAACCAATTTCCACGATGTTCTCCCACATCATCCACCTACACATATCCCGTGACAAATATTGACGCTAAAAAGAGACGGGGGCTGCAACACTACACCCCCGCAAAGAGAGAGAGAGAGAGAGAGAGAGAGAGAGAGAGAGAGAGAGTCGAGAAGTCGAGCTCACGTTTTTATATAGTGTGGGAAGAGCTAACAGAGACCCTCGGGCGGGATGCGACACGAGCCTCTCGGCTATTATGTCATCCGGAAAGGTGAGAGATGTGTTCGTATGGGCTATTGTGATCGGAGCTGGTAAAAGAGCCGCTGCGGAAATTGACGGCGGGGATGCAGTACACGCGTATGTCTCTGATGCAAAGGAGATGAGACGAGGGGAGTATGTATGGGTGGGAATCGGGGTGTGTTTATAGCTTGAGTGATGATGTGTGATCTTTCGGTGGTTTGCTGTTCTGAAGGATTACGATGATGATGAGTGGAAAGATCCGCTGGAGACTCTCATTATCTTATCTCGGGTAGTGGGATTAACTGTTTATCGAGATTCAAATTTAAAATTGGCCAACTCGTTGTTGACGAGTGCGTCTTCTATTTTTACTTTTATCGCCGAGTTTATATTTTTTTCTGTATCGATCTTCACGAACTCGCTTCTAAGAAGTAAAATCCATAAAAAAAATTCCTAATAGTCCTATCAAAAGTTTAATCCGAAGGAAAAGCATTACAGCCGCAGTATATATAGTCCCCCCTTCAAAGCGTAACCCCAATCCAATCGAGCCACCCCAACGACATAATACATTCGGTCACGCTCCGAACGAATCGACAGAAGTGTATACACACCTATATATACTCGGCATCGCACAAGGGATAACAGCAGTCATCCTCTGCACTCTCTTCCCCGAGCCGAGATCGTTTAGGCTCGTCATCAGCATCCAACTGGCGCTAAACGTTCGGCTCGCTTCTCCCAAGTGATTTACCTCGAATCATCACGCCCTCCTAATCGTCGCCATCGGTTTCGAATTTCCCGCCCAAAGTCGCTTTATCGCCCGCCCGGGAATATCGTCCCGCGAATTTTATCTCCCGAGGATCTGATTAACGATCGGTTCTCTCGTATAAGTGATTTTACTTGGCGACTATAATGAAATCGCGTACCGCGCGCATTTTAAATTATACGAGAGAGAGAGAGAGAGCGGGAAGTTTATAAATTCATCGTGAATCCAAACGGGCGTCATTAGGCCGGATAAGCATCGCGGATACGGAATATGCATTGTGTATGAACTCGGGAATTTTATTGTCTTCGTTTTTTTTTTTTCAAGCGATGTAGAGAGATGGGGTAAATGAGATGCGCGAGCGCGGTCGGCTTATTTATTTCCTATCGATTTTAGATTAAAAGGACGCGGTTATGGGGGATTGCTCATTAATGCTGCATATAGTTTCTCGTGAACCGGCGGGGAGATCGATGCACACTGTTCAATATTGATGCGGTTCGCTGGAATTCCGGAGATTATTTTCCGAGAATCTGAACGTATAAACGAAAACAAAAAAAAATCTCTCTCATCATCCTAATCAAGCTTGCGCAGAAAAGCCTCTCTCGGAAGCGTTCCCACCGCTAGAGGATACAAACTCGCTCACCTCCATCACACACACACACACACACACACATGCGCACACTATATCAGTCGTCGCGACTTCCGCGCTTCTGCGGTTCGCACAGACACACACACACACTGCTGGACAGCGGTGTACTTACACACATGCATGTGCGCGTCGGTCGATAACGGACTGAGAGAGAGAGAGAGAGAAAAGTGCGCAGACGGACTGGGATATGCTCATCGGACACCGTATATCCTGTTATTCGTCCTACTGGAGTGAGAGAGAGAGAGAGAGAGAGAGAGAGAGAACAAGCGAGCGAATAACAGACCTGGAAAAGAGAGACACAGACGAAGAAAATCATAACAGCGAGAGAGTGCGCGGCTGCTTCCTTTTTTCAAACCTGCGGGTGTATAGGCGTATGTGATAACTGCGCCTCTCTCTCCCCGTAGTTGCGTGGACGCTGCCGCTCGGCTTTCGTTTTGAAAAGCGCATCCGCCTTTTCTTTCGCGGACGATCGAGCGCTGTGTGTTTAGGTGCGTATTCTGACGCGGGAGAGCTGCTGTGAGATAATTATTCTTTATCTTTGGTTTTTTTTTTTTCTAAAAAATTTTATAGCGTCCCTGAAAATTTTAAGTACGTAGTTATACTTGATGATGGATTAACTTTGGATTTGTAGAGAATCAATTAGTGCGTACTATAACATCGTGAATTTTTCAGATTTCGCAGTCACGCGAGAGTGGCTCCGCTTGAGAAAAATCAAAAGTGTCTGGGCGATAGATTTTTCCCGAGCCAAAAATAAATAAAAGCCCGTGTCTGTAATTTCAGCCGATTAACTTCAGACCGTAGCTAAAATAGTTCATAATGCGTGTAGGTATATACAATGTTTCTTGTATTACGTAAGCCCAAGTTCCATACGTGACACTGTTTATTCAATAGTTAATCTTGACCATAAGAGCGATTCAGGTCTTCTTGTTCGATATAGCCGACTCGCCGAACGCACAGGTAAACCGCTCATCAGTCTTTTTCTATAGGTATCAACAGCTATATATACGACAGTTTGGCTATATACTGCTCGTTCTATATATATATATATATATATCACGATACCGATACTGCGTATTCGGCATTTGTTGTTTTTTTGGAATAAAAAATCACACAAAGCTTATAAAAAAAATGGAAGACACATACATGCACGTATGCACCCGCGCATATATCGTTCTGCGAGCCGAGAGTATACAAGAATAGAAGGAGAAGTAGCCGCTACTGCTGCTGTTCTAAGGTGGTATACGTTAGTGATGAGTCAGCCGAGAGATGCCGGAATGTCGCTAATGAGTCGCGAGCAGTGCAGCACACTGGGCTGCAGCCAGAGTAGATATATATATATATATATATATATATATATATATACATAGAGCCTCTGCTTTTCGAAAAATTACCCACACACACGCACACACACACAAGGTTTCTCCGATCGACCGGAACTTTCGTACGAAGGATATACATATATTTAGTTCCGGGAACGTAAACAAGAAAACTTTGCAGACCTGTCTGATAAATATTTACCGTCGTTTTTCCACTTTCCATGCATAATGCATCGAAGAAACATTAATAAACGAACTATTACAGCGTACGCGCCGCGAGTCCGAAATAATTCATAAAACTATTGTTATATTCTTCGCCGGTGACGCGCGTACATAATACACAACCCCCCACGTAGATTCCCGGAGTGTATGTTACGCGAGACGCAGTAGCTCTCGTTCTCGCAATTCGAATTTCGCGCGCAGCCCGGCCTCACACTCGTAGCTGTGTTATATACGTGAATATACGTGATGTATCGTCTTGCTCGAGCTACAGACTGCTACGAGAAAGAGGTCTATAATTTGAGACGTGAGCTGCGCGCTACTATACTGCACAGATCGTCGTTTTTCATCGTCGCTTTTAGTCAAGGTCGAGAGCTGCTATTCACTTCCTTAAATCATTGCGGAGGAGGGATTGGATATCTCCTGGGGCTGCTGCGCTGAGTCTGCGAGATGTGTGCGGAGGAACGAGTCGAAGGACACGATGCTGCTTTTAAATAAGTGCGCGATTGAGTTTCAGCGTTGAGGATTTTTTTAGATTACGCTGGAAAAGTGCCGATTGTTTTTCAAAATTACAACCTCGGCCAAGAGTACTTTCCAAGCGAAAAGAAAAGAGAACAATCACCGAAATACGCCCCGGAAGCTCCAAAGACCAGCAGCCTCGAAAGAGAAACTTCATTAAACGAACACACACGACGTAAACTCATCGCGCTCTACTGCTACACATTCAGGCACAAGAGAATAGAGACCTCGAGCGCGCACATCATCGCAGTGATATAAGATTGCGCTAACGTCCACACGCAGAGAAAACTCGCGGCGGCAATAATCGCGAAACCGGTACATCGGCTTCCATCCCGCACGCGTGGGAACTGGTCTACCAGAGGCAACGCACTTTTCTCTCTCCCTCTATATATATATATATATATACATCTCGAGTCGGCGAGCGAGTGAGAGCGTGGGTTAGCAGGATTAGTACTTATCCTCTCGAGTCGCTGGGGGGGGAGAACAATGCCGCGGACTGTCAGCGTTTCGCGTTCCGCAAGGCTGGAGATACGCACCGCGGGAGAATCTCTCAAGGTGAGAGACGTCGAGAAGCTGCTGTTGTTCTTGCTAAGTTGTTGTCCCGGCAGAGAGACGCTTTGCTCCAGTGCGTGACGCGCGAGGCTGAGCGCGAGAGACTATGCTCGCTTTTGTTGCGGAGCTCATCTCTCGAGGTTTTTTTTCTTCCGTTGCGCAACCTGCACTGGAGGTATATAGTTATTTAAGAAAAAAAAAAAAAATAAATAAATGATGCGGACAATGGATCTGTCGGCTCTTCGATCCACGATTCCCCGCACCTCCGATTATTACACACTCGGCTCTGCCCCAATAAAATGCAGCCAAGCATTCAGGGACATCTGTTTGTAAAATAAACATACGCGTATACTCGCGGGAGATTGCCGTCACGCGGGCTCATTATCATCGAGCAATAATCATAATTCAGCGGCGCGAGCTCACATGCGTGAGCGGCACTTCCGTTTCTGGCCCTAATAGACGTCTCTCTCTCCTCTTGTTCTCTTATATTTTCGCTCTCCCACATCGATGCTCGACTCGGCCCATCGAAATGGGACACGAGATGGCGTGATTCGCCGAATTGACCCTTTTCCAACTTTCCAACTACAACCCATAATATAATCCGCAATAATTCAAGCATCAGACGCTCGAACGAAATCCCCGCAGAGAAAGAGAGAGAGAGAGAGATAAATTCCCCTCGGTAATTCCCCGCTTCCCCTCCAGTCGGCACACGGCCCACCCATCTGGAGAGCATTTCCACCAACCTACCCACGCTCTCGCAATCTCCGCTCTCTCGCTCCGTCTTCTTCTTCTCTTTTTCCCTCTCGCAGCGCCGCCCCCTTCGCGTTTCTCTTGTGTGTACCGAGAGAGAGAGAGAGAGAGAGAGAGAGAGATGGATGTGCGCGGCATGATGGCGCCGGCGACGATCGCGCGGTTGGTATCCCTGCTCGACGATTTCGAGGAAAGCGAATTAACCGCACGCGGCTGTATTATCGGTTATACAGAGGCGTGAAGTTTGATGGATTCGTTATATAGGTATACTACATGTATACTCGGGGATTCCCCGGGCTTCCTTTTTTCCACGGTTGGCAGTATCGATCGGCTCTTGGAAATTCCGAATTTCGCCGGAGCGTAATTTTGCGCGCTATAGTCGGGCGCAGAAAAGAAGAGCTGGCGCGTAAACAAGCCGTTTACGAGTGTAGATACGCGTAGCCCACTTATGATTAGCGCAGGCAAATTGTCCACTGCATATATATATATATATATATATATACGCATACCGGCGGCGCGCGGAGAACTAGAATAGAAATAATGAGATAATGATTGCGGACTAACTCATTATCGAGCCAGCGTCATTTGCCCCCTTCGCGCGAGCGCAACTTATCTCCTAACTACCGTCGCAATTATCCGTTTCATCTTCGACGGACTATACCGCTAAACGGGTTTATATATATATATATATATATACGTCGCTGCGATAACGCGATAAGCCCCCGCGAGATGAACGGAGGAACACAGACGAGGCGAAGCGAACAGCGGCGGCAGCTCCGAGTTATTGATCGCGACAGAGGAGGACCGTGTGCTGCAGCAGACCGCTGCGCAGGTATACACCTATCTATAGGATGAGGAGGAGGAGGTAGAGGAGGGTGGCCTGCGGTAGTCAGGGGCAACGCGATGCCGGCGCGCCGCACCCTGTGTGCTCTGCGTACGTGTGTATGTACGTGTGGATGCCGATTTATTATTCATATAATAATCACCCCGGAGCGAGGTCGGAGGAGGAGGAGGAGAAAGGGTGCACACGCTGATGGCTGGGAGTCCTCTTTGTTCGATTGGATTGGGTCGCGCGGCGCGGTGTATATGCGGGGAAATGGGTGACATGCTTTTTTTCCGACCGTCCGCTGGGCAAAAGGCTGCTCTGCTGATGATGATTGAGAGCTGCTGGGGGACAGGTGCGCGCGGATATGTGATGCAAAATTCAGATGCTCGTCGTTGGGTTAATTGAATTTCGAGTCTGACGCGTGCGGGGTTGGGCTGGGTAACGAGGGTGGATTCGGGTTAATTGTGATGATTCTTATTGATCGGGTACGGGAGTTTGGAATTATTGAAGATTATACATAGAAAAATCGTCTTTATATCTCACTTAGCAGCGTGAAAATCGACGCTTAATGAATCCTCACCGAGCGACTTGCGCAGGCGTGCGCGACAATTTTCTTCGTCGTCGCTTCCTTCCTCTGATGTGCGGGTTTATATACATATGTCAGGAGATGCTATCTGAGGGCGTAGATCATGGCACACGGGCTTTTAGGTGAAATCGATGACGCTCTCTCTCTCTCTCTCTCTCTCTCTGCGCATCAGCGACGAGGAAAGCTTAATGGTTTTTGTTTTCGGGGAGAGATCTCGCATGGATTTCGTAAATGACAGTATGTATAACGAGCTCACCTATATTCATCGGCTCTGGTATGATCCTTGCACAGGACTGTAGAGCTTCGCCGGGGCAGTCGACACTGTACACACTCCTCGTCATCAGCGAAGCGCATCAAGAGAGAGAGAGAGAGAGAGAGGGAGCGAAGGAAACGAGCGAGAGAGTAGCAGCAGCAGCAGCAGCGGCTAAAGTCAGATCTCCAAGGTTCCACATATAGGTGTGTTGGGCTTCGAAGCGTTGCCTGGTAACAGAGCACACAGTCCCGGGGAAGCTCGCTCGCAGCTCGACGGGTCAATATCTGCGCTGCTCTGCTACTCCTCTCTCGTCGTCACCGGAGCTGAGTTTCTCTCTCTTTCTCCTCTCGTTCCGTTTCCCCTCCTCTGGCTTTCCCCTCGATTCTCTCACTCCGGACGCCAGCAGCAGCAGCAGCAGCAGCAGCAGCCCTGACTTAAAGCTTCTGTGTGTGCAGAGGAGACGAGGTGTGAAGATAACGCTGGAGATACGAGAGATTACGCGCTTTTTCGGGGTAGCGATAAGGCGTAGGTGGGTGGATCCCCCATTGGATGGGATGAGACTGGAAAGCCTGAAGTCGTCGATCTGGAGAGAAAAGTAGCGCGGTAAAAAAGCCTTCCGGAACAGACGAGAGACAACAGGGGCAGTCAGAGCTGAGGCTCGCAACCCCTGCCGCATTAGCGGAACCACTCGTCCGGAGAGCCGTTTTCGCGTCCAGTGGCAGCAATAGCTCTCCCGCTTCCATTTCACCGTGTATATAGCATATATAGCTCCCCGGGACGCGTTTCCTGGTAACGCGCGTATAGTACGAGGGCTCGGGAACATGTCCGCCGGAAGCTTTACACGGCGACGGTTCCTGCAGTCTGTTACGCGTGTGTGTCTGTGTGAGTCCTGGCGAGCGCGGAAATTGACTTCTCCTCTCTCTCTCTCTCTCTCTCTCTCTCTCTCTCTCTCCACAGCCCACTGTGTACTGTGGGGAGAGCCAGCCGCCGCTGCTTTCTTTTTTCTCTCGTCCGAGCGACGCTTATTTTTTACTCTGCTCATCTTTACAGCAGACAACATCAAAGTCTCGCAAGCTCCAAAGTTGAATCAATAAAAAGCCAATGCACCACGTCATCCAGTTATATACATCGGAAGAAAAGACCTCCCATATATGCGATGAAAGGCCGAAAAGAGCTTTTCTCCGCAGCAGCAGCAGCAGCAGCAGCTATAGCGTATGGATGATTCAGCAAAATGGAGGCTGAAAGCTCGAGCCGCCCCTGACGTGTCCCGGGGGTGGCTGCTTCGCTGACTCGTTCCGATCCCCACTTCTCTCTCTCTCTCTCTCTCTCTCTCTCTCTCTTACTCCACCCGCCCCTTGTTCGCTCTCCCTTCCACCGCGATCTTACCTCGAGTTTTTGTTCGGTTTTCGATGATTTTTATGGTTCGCTTCTGAGTGATATTCTACTAGAAATTCGCTCATACGCTGAGCTCATTCCCCTCGGAATACCACTGCTCGTTAACGCCGCAGCTTTTACCTTCCTCTCCGACTGTTTTTTTTTTATCTCGTATACACGCTTCTTTCGCTCTCCACCAAAGCCCCTATATGCTTCTCTCTTGGTCTCCTTCTCCCTTCCCCCAACACGTACACCTTTACACACACATACACGCGCGCGTCTGTCGGGCGTCGACGTCGGTGGCTCTCACCTGACGTCGAGCCTCTCTCGTGCGTACGAGGAATATTTGAATATTTCTCTATTTCTTGCTCGAGCTAACAGGATATATACCATTAGGCCCGTATCTCCGATGTTCATCGTACGGCTGCGGTGTTGTGTAGCAGTTTAATTTTTCGCGTCGAGATAGATTAAAATCGTTGAAAGCTAGATGATCTCCGCGCTTTGAATTGATTCGTAAACGGCTGAAATCACTCGGCGGCAGCCATTCCGACAGCTAAATCATCGAGCTTAGACAACCGGTCTTTATTTTCAACGTAACAAACACGTACACGTATACAGGCTCGACGATATGTCACCCTCCGCAATTTGCAATCGATCAGTACTCGGCACGTGTAATAGCATCTCGACTTTATATACAGTCACTCAAAAGCGTCCCACGCATAATGCCACCTAATTAGGTTATTCACACATAAAGTCCCGAGAATTAAGTGTCGTCGCAGATAAGAGAGAGCTGAGGCTATCTATCCGCACTGCATTATTCAGCAATACACCCAGTTTTATTTAGCGCGTGATATAATCATTACGCGCGTACGTTTCTGCAATAATTAATAAACTCAGCTCTCTCTCTCTCTCTCTCTCGTGACTCGGATGTATATTTCATATCGCGGAAAATCGTTATGTTCAGCACCGGTGTAATGAATTCCTGCATGCCGATACTCGCGAGAGAGAGAGAGAGAGAGAGAGAGAGAGAGAGAGAGAGAACTTTCTTGAGGCAGAAAAACGGCATCAATTATTCGGCGCATCAGGCAATTATCCTACGCTGCACCGCATCATCATCGTCGTCGTCGTCGTTGGGATTTTTCCTGACGACTTTCTCCCGAGAGCTTGGAATTTCTGCGTATGTATCATTGAAGCTATTACTCATCGGCGACTTACTCCTGCGCGCGCAAAGTAAAATCGTTAAGTCGCGAGATAAATCGGTTTCTTCTTCTTCTTCTTCTGCGGTGGAATAACCGATACGCTGAGAGAGAGAGAGAGAGAGAGAGTGTTTAGCATTCCCCTTGAGATATACTCGATGATTCTCGTTAATGGAGGCAATTTGAGACGACGACGTCGACGATGCAAATTGCCCTTCGCTTAACACAGAGCCGAACTTTTGTCGTTCGACGATAATGAGCCGATCGTTATCCGTTACTCTCCGCTGATTCTCGTTTTATTGCGCGATTTCAGCAGCGACGTTTTGAGAATATTATATTATATGTTTCTAACTCGTAACGATGATTCTCTCCGGCGAAGAAGCATCAGATAAACGAAATATCGCGAGTCAGCGAATGCCGGGCGTATCAGCAGGAATTTTCCCCGCGACGGAGAGAGCATTCGGTCGAATCGCTAATTCGGCTCGGTTGGGACATATCGCGCGCACACATACATCGTGTGTTCCGCATCCGAGATCGTTGAACTCGAAAAGTGCTGCTGCGGCTGTATATTATTACGCTCCGGGCAGGATATATGCGGCATGAACGGTGCGTATGTATATACTATAATCTGCTTTCGTCTCTCTTTTCTTCTTGGCTGATGGCGACACTTTCTCCTTTGCGCGCTGCTGCGAAACTTGCTATTTTTTCATTTATCTAACACAAAAACATCTCCCGAATCATCAGCTCGTATCGATCGATAAATCGAGCTCGCATATCCGATCCACTCCGACGACCGCAGCGAAAAAAGCCCGGTAGCCGCATACGCATCTGTCTCCGCATGATCCTCTCCTAACCACAGCTATATCCACATACGCTTATAAACTCTCATTATATACACTTTAAAATGCTCGGCACGCAATGGCGCGGGTTGCCTCATCATCTTGCCCGGACGATCCTCTCTTTCTCTCTCTCTTTGCTGATCTAGCGCTCCGTAATACCTGCGCCTTGGCACGAGAACAATCGAGAGCGTCGCACGCCCAGGAATGCCCCGCGCACCGAGAGAGTCGAGAGATACTTTTTTTTTTACTTTCGACTGCGTGCGCCTTGATTTTTGTCACTGACTGCAGCGTTATACGTACGCGAATAACTCCGAATTGACGTGCTTATACGCGAGTAGGTGTAATTCGATCTTTGACGATGAAGAAGAGCAGTGTATATAGTCTCTCTCTCTCTCTCTCTCTCTCTCTCTCGAGAGAGAGAGAGAGAGAGAGAGGGGAAGAACTCGGGAGGAAAAGAGCTTACGTGCGGACAATAACGCACACGTATGTGCACAGGTGAAATACGATGTGTTCGTCCCTCATCGCGTCAACTGCGGAGAACGAGCGGTTTATAAAGTCGCGTTCTGGATTATTCGCTTGCGAATTACCATCGGATTAGGAGGCTCGCTGGCATGGGCTCGATAGCCTTATTAATAGCGATCAGAATTTAGCTGAATAAGCTATGTATCAGACATGTAAAGTTGATGATTCCGAATGCGCATCATCGCAGTTACAGCATGAGCGGCTATAAAGTTATAAAGGACCAACAAGGCACACTGCTTCATCTATAGACTCGGCTCGCAGATTCTGATAGGGGAGGTTGAAAAGTGCATATGCGCCACCTATGTTCGATCGTCAGAAACATCAGTCCGAAGCTATACCTGCTCGTATATACAATGTCGAACTAAACATAATACGTAGATACGTAGATACACGGATGAACAAAGGGCGCATACGATCGGTATCGTATACTTATTGTCGCCTAATAATCGTATAAATTTAATATATAGCCATATAGTGTATGTATTTACATCGCCTATATGGTCGTGAATCGTATCGGGAGATCCGAAGGACGCTGCCTTATTAAGTACACCGCGTTTTTACGCCTCTCTTACGTCGCCTTGAGCCATTTTCACACTTTAGGATCATGTATAATTTTTGCCGCGAGAGGAGGAAAAACAAAAAATTACACTTTCAAATCATGCTAGGATATCGTGATGACAAAGTGAAAAAGAAAAAAAAATATCAGATCAGTCGCCGGATACAGAATACATCCTTGCGGCTGTAATAAGGTAAAAGGAGCGTGAATCCTCTCGCGGAGCGGGAAAAATGAAACCCTGCGCGCAGAGCGCGCTTTCGACTCTCCGAGATCATCATCGCCCTCTTCCCTCCTCCTGTGTATACTGTCTACGTATAAGGATAAGGTAACAGGCTCCTGGAAACCTCGTTGTTCTCCCTCGATTCGTATAATAGAGATGATCATATCTGCGGATGATCTTCTTACAGTAAAGAGTTGAGCGAACTTGGGAGTCATCGAGCTATACATTCCAAGTCGGTGAAAAACCGACAAACGCCGAGTACAGAAGAGCCGAGAAAGTATCCCCTCCGTGTCTGCCCTTATACACCCACTTCGCGTACATCCACACACATACGTAGTGCGGGTCCACCTGAGCCGCGCGAAGGCGAGCCGTAAGAAAGAAGGAGGAGGAGAGTCTGTCTCACATGGCTGCCTCTTCTGCCTCTGCTCTGCGTATACGTATAATACGCGCAACACGAGTCTGAGCAGCAGCAGCAGCAGCAGCAGCAGCTCGTACTTACGGGCTGTGTACTAAAAGGAAGGGAGCTGAAAGATGGGGGAGACATCCGGGCAGCTGACGTTCACTCTCACTCGCTCTCTCTCTCTCTCTCTCTCTCTTGAGGCTGACTGACTGGACTTCGGTTTAACCGACTCCACATCCTCCTTAGATTAAAGAGAATTACCTCCGGACTATAAGGTGCAGGGATATAGAGGTAGACACTGCTGCACACACACATACACGCGTCTGTGTACGTATACGTCTTCTTCCGCTGCTATTTTTCTCTCCTCTCTCTACGCTAGGCTGAACAGGGGATTATTCCTTTAGACGCTGATCCCTTACCTAGCTGTTCTCGTTAATGAGCAATTATACTGGGGACCGAATTCAATTTTCTTAAATATAAGAAAACACGAGATTCAAATCTCGCTGAGATTAATGAATCATTAAAATCGCCGGCAATTAATCCACCGCGTTAAATTGCCTCATTCATGTCTCCTCTTGCAATAAACTTTCATTAAAAGAAATCCGAGAACAATCGGTTAATTTTCTCCCGCTTAATAGAAAAAAAAACTGTACCTTCGCCTGGATATCTCGCGTCTATTAAATCTTCGCACAGCATCCGCACTATCTTCCAGATCGCAGCACCGTTAACTCTGCGCACATCCTCCGGTGGCATTAATATTAATCGATTTACAAAACTCTGTATATTCTTCCTGGAGGGAACAACTAGCGCTGCACGCGATTCCGAAATATGTGGAGCAGCGGTGAAAATCCGGAGGGAGTACGTGCTTCGCAGGAAGTGACATCCTCTTCCGCGACCAAGCGTGCACTTGGGCCAGATTTTTTTTCGGTATAGTGTATTATTGCTCCTGCGCTTCGCTGGACGAGATGGCTTTTAATTGGTAGCTTGGAGAGCGGAGGAAATCGTTATAGAGATCGCGAGGGGCGTGTGCTTGAGATCTTTATTTTTTGGTTGATGGGAATTTATTAATAAATTAAAAATAACAACAACTGAAATTCTTCAAATCCTTCTTCAAGTTGAAGATTGCCAGGTTTTATCATTGCTCGATATATTATCATTCCAGCGCAACTACATCATCACATAGAAGCAAATTACACTGTAGTTTCGATCCGTTACACGATATTTCGAAATTTTACCGGTCCACTTTCCCAGAGAACACACTGCTCTATACCCGTGCAGAGAGAAAGAGACGAATTTATCGCTAGGCCGTGTATCGTCGCGGAGAAGATGCGACGCTCCGTTTAGCATCAGCTCGGTTATTATTTTCTTTTTTTTTCCTCTTTTCTTTCTTCAACGCTCCCGGAGTTTATGGAATGTAACGCCGAGACGATTTTCAGAGGACCTCTGGGTACCATTATTACCGGGACGACTTGAGCGTAAAATTCACATCGCTCTCATACTTGTATTCCGGTCTTAATTCTATCTATAATGTCACATCTGGTTATGCGACGATGACATGCCTTGATCAGTTCCACGAAGGACCATTACCTTATCAAATAGACGCGTAGAAACAGTTACACACGTTTTCTACATTCAAACCTTATGCATAACATTCTCGGCAGAAAAATTCGCCCATTGTATAACCTCGCGTGCAACGACGCAAGGTATACACAATGAGGGACCTCGAAAAGTATCGCACAAAAGCCGCGCACTGAAGAGAAGAGTATAAAGCTCCGCAGGGATTTTCATATACACATTTAATAGCATCCCTTCCTCCGCGGAGCGAATCTCGTCAACTGCTCTCTCACGGCACGTTGCGGCAACAACGAGCATCTCTCTCTCTCTCTCTTATGACCGCGCGGATTACAAAGTCGCGTGGGATAAATCGCGTTATAATGGCGGCTGGCTTCTTTCAGAGCCGCGAGCGCAGCATCTGGTGCAAGTAGTTACGCTGCGGAGAGAAAGAGGCGGACGAACTTTTTTTTCTCTTGCGGCGCATTATAATCTACGGCTCTCTCTCTCTCTCTCTCTCTCTCTCTCTAGGCTTGTATAATTGCGAGGAGAGGAGAGGGAGATCGTAATCGCAGGTCGACGCGTTTAAGTAACTCTGGTTGCATTTTTATGCCCGGAGAGATTCGATGCGGTATACTTTTCAGCGGTCCAAACCTAGGGTATAACCTAGGTCGCTACAGCGAGCTCAGGCCTTCGAAACGCAATTCCCAAGGTTCCATTCGGCGTCGGGTCGTGAAAAAAGCGTTGCCCGTTCGGAGTATACACGTTTCCGACCTCCATCACCTCTTTCTGGGCAATACTCGTCCACACGTGTAGGTATATACCAGACAACGCGCACGTCTGGCCGTACAACCGAGAGCGAGATAGAGGAAGCGTGAGCGCTCAGGTGTGACTCTCTCCTGCGGGCTCTCTGCTCTTCGCAGATACACGCGCGCGCACACACACACACACACACACACAGACACAGAAACTCGGCGTCTCCCTCGCTTGGCTCTTCCTTCTTTTTCTGTATTTTTTTAGCTCCCCACTCGGCGCGCGTTTCTTTTATTATTACCAACTCGCGAGTAGCGCTGCTGCTGCTCTTCCCCTCGTTCTCTCCCTCCAAGTCCGGAAGTGCTGTTTATCTCTGTCGGTCTGTCCCCTCGTATATAGTCTGTGTTCTATATACAGGTAGCCGTGTGTCCGTACGTGTATGCGTGTGGGTAGGAGAGAAAGAGAGGAGAGGGCGGGAGAGAGAATTACGGTGCGAGGGAGATAAAGAGCGAGAGATAGCCGTCCGTTGGGAGAGTATACATATAGGCGAAAGGGCGAGCGAGAAAGAGAGAAAAAGGGGGCGGAGGAATCGTGTCTGGGTTTTACCTGACGGGTCTTTTTTATTTTCGTTTTTTTCTTCCTTCGCGTCCGTCTACGCGTGGGAGGAGGACGACGATGGTGGAGAGCTTACTTCTGTATCGGGAAAATAGCGTCTCTTCGCGATTCCCCGAAGGATAACGCATCGCTGATTAATCGCGATTTCGTCCAACGCTTATTCACCGCGACTGCACTTACGCTAAAAACTCTGGCTCGCTATTACGTCCTCGCGTTCGCTCTCTCTCTCTCTCTCTACCCATTTGCCCCGTTCACAGCAGCAACTCTTGGAATCCAACAACGGCGAGATTACCAACGCATGTGTGTACGCAATAGAGTCAGCTCAAAACTTCATATCGTATTCCCCTTCGCGCAATTACTGCACGGTGTGCTTCCTTTTAAGGAAAAGTGAAATTATCAGAGCTGAAGATTCGGGGAATAGTTTCGCGGAATGGTACTATACTCTGAGCGTAATCGGAAAAGTATTTTTTTTTCTCCTAACCGAGAATTAAAAGCCCGGTAGTACAGCACAGCGTGTAACGTACTTATAAGCCGAGCAGCTCTCGGGGTATCACACATCACCTGTGCCGCAGTGGTGTCTACCACCTGCTGCGGGACAGCCGTACGTTGCGGCTCGAAAAGGCGGGAAATTTCTCATCTGGCGGTGTGTTTCATGTGTCGGTTGTACAAAGCGCTGCTGCTGCTGCTGCTGCTGCGTATCGCGAGGATGGGAGAAGTTAACGTGTTTATTGTGGGAGAGAGACCCCCTGGGATGGAGAGGCGGGATTTTCCGGCTACAAGCAGTGGAAGCCGATGGTCTATCGGTTAGGCGCGAGGTGTTGAGATTTCCTTTTAGTTCCCCGTGATTTGTGAAGGGTTATTTCATAATAACGTTCTTTTGCATAAAAAAAAAAAAAAAATTAACCATCACGTCATCTCTAAAATAATTTCGCGTTAAAAAACACCGAATGATCAGAAAGAGAAAAAAAGAAGCGAAACGCTCGCATAACAGCCATGCGAGCGCTCGTTAATTATTCGGTTTTCCTCGAAGAGTCCGGTTGATAAGAATTTAGAGCAGCGTGTCGTCGTCGCCGCTGCTGCGCGCGCGCGCGCGCGGTCAGCCGCGCTGAATATTTATAATGCGCTCGCGCGAGCTGCTCGGGAAAATTGGTCGCTTCTGCTGATAAAGAAAAAAAAAAAAAATAAAAGGTGAGCTCGGCTATACTGCGTGCGCGATTGTGTACGGCAGGTGAGCTGCAATAATTATCGTTAATCGAGGCAGACGACGACGGCAAGAGTCCTCGAGAATTTGTTTACGTAAAAGCGAGCAGCCTATTGTTCTCGCGCGGCGTCGATCATCGCGAACTCTCCTGTAAGCTTGATTTGTTTTTTTTTATGTTTTGCGAAAAAAAGCTGCGAATTTAATATAGCATGAGCGGCCTATAAACGAGTCTTCTCTATTTATGCACTGGGCTCGCAGATAACGACGAGGGAAATATTAAAGCGTCGATGCGTCACCTATCGGCGCTTGTGAGAACACGAAATTAGTACGTTCCTCCAAATCAAAGCGCTGTTCCCTACATTCAATCGTCTGCTTTCTGTTTATCTCCGACTGTCAATTCGTCAAATACTCGCTTTGCAAGCGCTAATTTTTCCTTCAATCTATTCTCCAGAGGCTATAAAAGCTCACCTTCATAAATATCCTCAAAAACTATCAACCCATCTCCATACACCAACACCTATACGCACACGCGTTATCGCGCCATAATTAACTCCGCAATTAAAATTCCCGCACAAGACTATAACAAATTCCCTCCGCGATAATAAACAAACATCTCCGCTCGTAATAATCCCGCGCACAACACATCCTGCGCGTTTCGCAAGCTCCTCAACTGTCGCGAGCTTATCTCAGCTGCTTTGCATTAAACCTCCTCTCCTCCCATACCACATACGCATAACATCTTCCGTTTAAAAAATGAAGAGAAGAAAAAAAAAATACAGTAAAGCCGTACACAGCGCGGCAAATTAATAAAGCTATTCAAGGGCTGCGCGCACGCGCTCTCTCTCTCTCTCTCTCTCCGCGGCGCGAATGAAAAATTAATCAAAGCCCCGGCGTAAAGATCCGAACGACGCGATAGCGGACGCGCGCGGCGCCGTTCGCAATTACTCCTCCCGCTGCTGTGACGGCGGCGGCGGACGATGCAGCACACAATAAGTATGCGAAAGTGCAGCGGTGACGGCTGTAGAGGGCGCGCGGGTACAGTCCAAGTGGAGCACGAGTTTAACATTTTTTTCACGAGATGAAACGAGTACTTATACTTATCGGGCTTGTGATTCTTGGAAATTCGAATAATAAGCGTCATCAGAGCTTATAGTTTCCGAAAGTTTGTTCAGCTTGAATTATTGAACCGCGTACACGTCAAGGCGGTATATTTCTCACCAACGACGCTGCATCGCTCTCTATATATGCATACATAGCAATATAATAGCAGAGAACGTCTGCAACAGCAGCAAGAATCGTTTAACTCTCCCCTTCGTCTGCAGCATGAAACTCCCTGTGTGCATTATTCCAAGTTCTCCTAGAAAGCAAAGCTAGTACATATAGGTATAGCGAGAGCGAAGAGCAGGAGTAGGAGGAAAGAATAAAGTTGCGGCGGCGAGAGAGTCGGAAACGCTGGCTATATAGAAAAGCACAAGGCCGAAAGGGAAAAGAATTGCAGAACTGCATAGTATGCGTGAGGTGAAAGAGATGCAGAGACTCGAGGGGAGAGACAAAGGTGTACGCGGACGCGTCTTATTTTCTCGAGTATATTTTCGATGTATAACGTAAGCTCGATTACGTTAACACTTTCACACATGGCCGTCTAAGCGTCGGACGTAATCGCCAATAAAGCCAACATCCGCAGCGAGTAGCGACAAAACGAAGCAATATCCCAGCACTAATGACCCAATCCTGCCGAACAATGAGATTCCCATCCTAAAAACCGACGCAGCTCGCGCTCTAATAGCCCTCAAAACGTCATCATCCGTCTTGGTGGAACACACGTATACAGGGGAAAAAAAAAAAAAAAAACATCAACCGAAAAAAGTACGACGACGAGATAAAACGCTCCGAAGCAGAGACAAAGAGGAGAGGAAGAGAGTCGATGGTAATTCCTAGCCGGGACTCGCTGAGGTTTCCCACCTTCTACGGTTTCGCTGATGCGACTGCGCCGACGTCTCTCCCTGTCCGTGTCTGTGTATAGGTGTGTACGTAGTTGGTGCAGTGCAGCAGCTGCGAGTGCGATACACGCGCGTTTTCGCGATAGAGAGAGAGAGAGAGAGAGAGAGAGAGACGAGGAAGTGCCGCGATGGATTTCTCGATAAGGCTTTTGATATGGTCTGAAGCGCGGATGATACGCGCTAGTGCGGAGAGATGGCTTTCGAGTGGGTGGGAAGATGATGCCGAGGATTTTGCCCCTGGTTCAGGGCGACGAGTCGGCTGGGGGATGTGATGCGGCGCACCTATGCCGGATGTTACTACTGATTTGTCGGGGGGATTCCGATATGCTTTTAATCTGTATTCGTAGTATATTTTCAATATTTCTCAGAGATCCATACCAGAAATATCTGAATTTCGAACGATTTAAATAGTCAAGGACATATACCTTACACAACGATAATGCTTCACTGAAACACAATGTATGGGAGCAATTTCACGCGCTGTAAGCACCGCAGCTTCGAGAGAGAGAGAGAGAGAGAGAACCTCTTCCAAGCCGCTCGCTTTGCAAATTTGAAATTACTTTTTAAAATTCCACCAGCGCAGGGTCAGAAGCATCTCGCACGAGAAGCATAATTTACTGCCGGTGGACTATATGCGCATAAAGTATGTACGTCTCGAGACCTCGTCACTTCAGTGGATTCTATCGTTCCGATCTTTTATAATTAATTAAACACAATAAGAAATGCATGTATTGAGTCGTCGGTGTGAAGTGTATGATACTACCGCTGCAGCGCGTGTATCTTACACACTATATACACATCAGCGTATAAAACCGACGCACTTAACACACGAGTTATAATTAAGATTTAAATAGATTGAAGCCGTACGTATACGCGTGCACGCGTAGCTTTATTCTCTTTTAACAGAGTCGCCGGCGAATTTATGCGCCTCTTTCCAGACGTAAATCTGCTAGAGAGAGAGAGAGAGAGAGAGAGAGAGAGAAAGAAAGCCTTTGTCTTCCAAAGGGCTGCTGGCACCTCAACCCCGTGAGAATCGTCTTCTTTGAAGATACGTATATAGTTTTGGATTGATTTACGCTTTTTTCCCCTTCGAATCTTCTCAGAATCTTCTACACATCGTTTACCTAAAGAAAGAGAATAAATTAAACAAATTTACATAATCGCAGCAATTTAAGCGCAAAGTAGTAAAAGCGAGTAGTAGAACAAGTCTCGTTCTCTCTTTCGAGCCCGCTTTTATTCTCCGCGATATATCTCCCGCTGCTCTCGTTCTGCTCTCGACCTCGACTTTTCTCTCTCTCTCTCTCTCTCTCTCTTTCCGCTTCGCGTCTGATGCCTCTATATACCTTGTTCAGATTTTTGGTCGGTTAATCGCTCTTACCAGCGTGGAACGTATGGGCGGTTTTATTGATAGGGGTGATTGGTAAAATTATTGAAGCTCTTTACGGCTTTTCGTTTTTTTTTTCACGCTCTTTCCCGATGATTTATAAATTCAAAGTTCATTATTTCGTTCGTCGAGAAAACATCGCCAATGTATATACACGCGGAAACTGAGAAAAAAAGGAAAAGAAAAATCGCCACTGCACTCTCTCGAGTCGTCGTCGTCGGTCGTTATTCTCGCACGACGCTCGCATACGCATATCGCGCTATAGACGCGGAGAGAAAGACGGAAACCTGAATCCATAACGGTCCCCGCAATGCACCGCATTATACCCTCCTACATCGCGCGCACACATACACACACACACACACACACACACACACACACACGGAAAGAAAGAGAGATGCTCCTACCCAACGACGCACTTTCCAATCACATCGCGCGACGACGACGACGCGATGATTGCTTATGATCCGCATTTTCTCTTTTACTTTCACCCCACGCGGAGAGCAATGGACACACGTTGATTTGTACAATGCTTCCGTCCTACTCCCGCGCGTGAAAATCCCGTTTTCGCGAAAGAGTCCGCTCTCTGCTCGCGGCATCTCTATACTTAAAGGCTCGATTGCGAAACTCGCAGAATGGAATGGATGTATTGGTTAACGGCGATGTGTGTAATTGGTAAGTAGTCGTCGAGTCGTTGTTGTTGTAGTGGTCGAGCGAATGAGGAATCGATTTAATCTATGGGTTTGGTGAAGGTTTGGTTTTCTCTGCTCGGGTTCCGACCTATTGCTGCGGAATACGATATAGTGGCTAATTATGTAAGATGATTTTCTCCCTGCGGTTTATTAAATTCCTCTACGTTCCTCTCGCGCATCTTGACTCGTTCTGTACTTAGGGTAAATGATCACTCAACTAAACTTTATACTCTCACTATAACCGCCTGAAATTTCCCTCAGCATGAAGCAACACAGCCGTCCACTTCGCCAAAACAGCAAAGCGAATCATACATTCACCTCCCGTCCCATCCCAAACATCGAAAAGCAATCCCTCGAACAAGCCCAACGACGTCGAGACCAAAGTGGCACTTTTCAGCCAACCGCGTGCGCGAACACAGTCCACCATCGGATGAAGATCGAGACGTACGTCGTCGGATCGGGTCAGAAGAAAAGAAGCGCCATGACCGTGACACACAAAAAAAAGCGGCACGATGGAGCGCGCGCGCGCGCGCGCGTGTGTGTGTATACAGTGTCGAGAGACAGCAGAGCAGCAGTTGAATTCCATTGTTCCGTATACGTTATCTGGGCCACGCTCCACTACGTCCATCCGCGCGAGCGAGCGATGTACTGCTCATAATTTTCTCCGAGAGCCAAATGTGTCATTTTTATCGGTTAGACTTTCAGCTTCTTCTTTCGTTGTCGATCGAGATTTTTTTCGAATTCGGTTGATGCTTATATCTAGATGCGCTTTTTCGGTTGTCTAGCAAAGAGATGAGCTTTGGATAAAAAAATCACGGAAAAGATGACGACTCGCGGATGTCGCACCAGCAGCTGATGGTTATACGGTATCATCGCGGGAAAAGCTGCACTCATCTATTCTGCCCAGGCAGAACGAGACCGTTATAGACGACGTTCTTTCTCTCGTCTCCTTCCCTTCGTATGCGACGTTTTCAGCCGATTCTTCTCGAGCTGTTTTCTAGTCTCAAATGAGCGATGTGCTGTTAAGAGGCCGTACACTCGTTACGCATACGCCAACCGTTAGATCGACAAGTATGTCCGGACGAATCGAATTACGATGGATTAGATTCGTTGTGGGAACGGAAAAGCTAACTTCATTGGAATACTACAAGCGACAAAGTATATACCGATCTGCTGAAGAATTCTCGCGTCGATAATTCCGGAATTATGAAGCACAGAGGTACGCGCTCCACTAACGAAACGAAAAAGTTCCAACTGCTTCAGCAAAGTTGTTCCGAGCCGCGGTATATATAAGTGTTTGCACTTTTTTCTTCTTCACGGCAATTACGCGACACTCGACTTAATCGTCGGCGCTCGTATAACATCCAAACTATAGGTAAAAAGTCTAAAGGTCAGGTCTGGGTGTATATAGAGATGGTTCTATATCTATAATACACCGGTGTGTGTGTGTGTGTGTGTGTGTGTGTTTATAAATCGACAATGAAAAAAGAAAGAAACAAAGGATCATCGAACTCCCCCGAAAAACGGCTCACGTTCAAGCCGACTTCCTCTTCTGTTACTTATATATACACACACACACACACATATATATATATATATACAGCGTCACGGTATCGATCACTTCCTCCGCAGCAGCCCCACAAAGCAGCACACATCTTTCTCGCGGGGCCAAGGGGTCGATAGAGCGCGACGCCCTCATGGCCTATAGGCTTTTTCTCCTCTTACACGCTTTACTTTTCTTAATTGCTCGGGCGATTTTCCGGGACGTTAGCGAGGTGACGTAAGGTTTTTCTCTTTTTGGGAGTGTGATCGGGGTTGGGCGCATATAGCGTCAAGCCTCGTGGAGTGAGCCGAAAAATCGCTAACTCTTCTTCAGAGTCAGCTGTAGAGCGAAATCCAGGTGAAGAAGCTTTCCGCATTCGAGGCACGAATAAAGTGTTATTCTCTGCGATTGCAGAAGAGATCAACACCGCGATTTTTCGGCCGTCTTTCGCGCCATCCATCACACGCTCTTCTTCCTCCTGATTTATCCTCTTTCTCTTCGTTATAAATACGACGATGCATCAGCGCGTGCGTCGCTCCTTTTAGGCGAATAATTCATAAACCGAAGCGAATATTAGTCGTGCGAATATTAATACGAACGTATTGAGGAAGAACGAGGCATTTCTCCGAGTTCGTCTTATAATTATTAAGAGCTCCGGTTTTCGTTGACGCACGCGTGTACGCCTCGTTTCTCCTGACGTCAATGTGTAATTCTACGCCGAAGATTCACGAAATGTCATCCTTCTAATTTGCTCTCATAAACAAATTTACGCCCCGTCGTTAAAGCGATATTCTCGCGTGTCTCTCTGCTTCCCATACTATACCGTCGTTTACTGCGTTACCAGGAACGACTTCAATTTTTCGTTAAAACCTTAGGTATATACTTCAGTCTTGCAATCAGCAGTATCGTCAACCCATTTCACCTCATAAAAGCCGCCCACAAAGTAGTATACATAGACACATCCTCGACTCGGTGCGTAACCCGCAGCCGGACACGCGCAGATGTGCTCGTCTCAGGTGCATACCAATGGGCCGTCATCGAAGAGTTCAGCCGGGCAGTGATCGAGGCGCATCAGTAGCGTCTCTCACGTTACTCATCGATTAGAATTCATAAGACCGCGTCGCGATGCTTTTTAAGGCCCGGTTTGTGTGTGTGTGTGTGTGGGCACTGCACCGTCATATGATATACGCGGCTCTCGAGAGAGAGAGAGAGCGAGCGAGCAGAACATCATTATATAGCGGACTTTCAATCGATATGGGTTTGCGGAGCTGTAATGGATTGTGCGAGTTTTTTTTGTTTTTTTTTGTTTTTGTTTGGGCTGGAAGACTTGATCATCAAATACACCAACGTTATTATTCATAGATATAACCCTATCCTAATATGAAAACCGAATCATCCAACTGACAACAGTAAAAACTTCATTCAATAAAGTCAGAGGACCCATAAACCCAAAAACCGTCCACTATTCTACACATATCCTCGCTCGAGTCTTGATCGTCTCCTCGGAACAGATAAAAAAAAAAAAAAAAAAATCGAAGAAAACACAGCTCATATCCTCGCAGCTCCTCCTTTTCTCTCCCAGCGAATAATCGGCATCGATCGGCTTTCCATCGGGGCCGCGCGCTCGCGCAGCCGATCATCGTTTATTCCACGTATGGGTCACTCGCGCTCGCGTCTCTCCCGGGACGATCACATCGAATCGGCAGTCCTGTCAGGCGCAGCGCTGAATTCTTATGCTAATGCGAGAAAGGAGCTCTCCTGGTCGCGCCGCGCTGGACAATACACGCAAGCGTACGATGTATCCGCGACGGGACGAGAGAGAGAGAGAGAAACAATCCGTCGCTCGAGAGAGCCTTTCTTTTTGTGCCCTTTTTCTCTCTTCTTCTTCTTCTTTCTTCGAACTATACGCTATGCGATGCTTTCTTCTCGGGACTCCGCGCGATCATGTGGTTTATCGGAGACGCTATTGTCGGCCGATTCCGACGAGGATGTCGCAGCTGCGCAGACCAACGAGTTGCATTATTCTATATGCAAGGCGGCGCTATGCATTTGTGGAAGCTTTTTTTGAGGGATTGTCCGCTGCTTACGAGCGAGGAAGGCATTGAATTTTAATGAGCTTCGCGTGGGCAATTTGTGTCATCGTCGCTCATATCTCTCGGCTCGGAATTATTGCATCGTTTGTTCGGGCTACTTTTCGAGTGGTATAAGCTGCGTCGAAATGAAAATAAATCATCCCAACATCCGCCATCTCTGACTCTCTCGGCAGTGTGACTATATATATATATATATAGAGCGCTTTGGCAATCGCGCGGCTGGATTCGCTCGCGCGCGAGCTTCGCCCCGAGAAAGCGATAGGCGTGGCTTATTGATTTCCTGCGCGGAGAGCGAGTCTTCTCTGTCTATCTCTTTCTCTGCGGGCAGGCTTGAGATTATCTGCGGATGCGGGGATATAGCGGCCGAGGATTATTTCGTAAGAGGCTATTATATATAGCTGGCTGTTTCGTTTGTTAAAAGAGAATCGATCTCCTTCAGGTCCAGCGATTCCAACATACGACGCGACTCTCTTCTTTCCGCATGTGTAGTATATACCCTATAGTCCAAAGCTCGTCGAAATTCGCAGCGCGTGCGTCTACGGTATTTTCGAATGTTCAGTAGAGAGAAGACGACGACACATCTCTCCGGGAATTTTCTCTCCGTCGTGAGAAGCAAGCGCCGCGACTACGTCGTCGTCCTCTTGGCTCGTAGCACCGGCACGTTTCGGACTGTCCAAAAGACACGAAGCATCCAAAACACCCAAATAAAAGCCGGCGACGGTAGTCTGCCTCCCGTCGCAATAAACGATAAATCTCGCGAGAGAGAGAGAGAGAGAGAGAGAGAGAGAGAGAGAGAGAGAGAGTTTGCCTCTTGATGGCATGTGCGTTTACTCTGCTCTCTGGGTATGACGAGTGATTTGAATTTGCCGCGTTTTTTGCCTAGTTTTATGACAGTTAAGTGGCGCCGAGGAGTAGTTTGAGCCTCCGATTAGCGGCGATAGGTGGCGCCTGCGCTCTTTCTCGTTACTCACATCGCTGTTAGCGAGCCTAGTGCATATATAGCGGTATGTCCACCTATGCTAAAACTGCCTTGTTTGGCATGCTGCTTCGGCAAGATCCTTCTTGCTCTGACGCTGGGTCAGTATTGCCACACCAATTTCAGCGTCTACTTCCTGGACCAACGAAACATGAGATTCGAAATTTTCTTCAAATCTTCAATGTGCCGATTTCCTCTTGCTTCACGTTAACGGGGATTCTCGTTTGGTCTGCTCGAGCTGATATGCTGTAGAAAAAATAACAAACTCAAAGGCGATACTCAAAGTTAAAATCACAGCGGCATACAGTGTGTACACAGCCGCGAACAAAACGCGCGTCTAGGTATCGTGAGCGCGCTCGGCAATTTGGCTCCTTATTTATCCAGCCAAGGTTAGCAGCGCTGTTAGGAACATCTGCACGAAGCCGCAACGCAGCGTTGCTTGCGCGCATCGCGCACAGATGAAATTAAAGAGTCACGGTCCAGCTGCTCGCGCGCGACGCCAACGCGCTGCGCTGATATAAGCGCGCATTATACTCATCGCCGTCCAGGGATCACGCAACCGAACGTCAACCGCGTAAGTTTTAGCTGGAGAGTTGTGCGCTGTGGAGAATGATGAATTTTTTGATAGTATTTTAAAGCGAATCACTTGAAATAATTTCATCAGAAGGTATCTCGTGTCATTTTATTGAGATCGTGTAGTCCGTATCTTCAAAAAATTAATTCATCGTCAAATCACCATCTCCCCAATGCAACGCACCTTTACCCACACGCATATACACTTATACAGCATAAAGCGCCGCTCGTAATACATATCGCGCAACGTAGCAGCAGCAGTGCATACAGTTATACCCATACGGTACACGTCGTGCATTTTTTATATAATAGGCTCCTCAGTCGCCGGACTCTGCGGTGTATATAGCGCAGGACATCGCTGCGCACGCACGTGCGTATGCGCGTGCATCTGACCAGAAGGAGAGAGAGAGAGAGAGAGAGAACTGGACTCGTGATTCAGGAGTACAGTTTTACGAGAGAAGCGGCGTAAAACTCGTCCGCCACCGACTCGTTTATGAAATCGCCTCGGATTTATTTTATTGTCGGGAAAATTACCCGAGAGCATACTGAGCAGTGGTATACAAGGACCAGCAGTAATGTTTTCTTCTCGAGTGTATTCTGACCCGATTATAAGCCCGTCTTAATCAATTCAACGCTCATATCGAATATCGTCGCATCGACGCCACGTGCACTTTCTCTCCCTTTGACGCATCGCCGCCCCGATTATCCCGTTATACGCCCACGCACTCCATCTCAATATCAATTTCGCGTTATATACACTCGTGGCAAAAAACCGGAGCTATACTCTCTAAATCATCTCTCTCTCTCTCTCTCTCTCTCTCGAGAAAAGTACATCCGCGGACGGACACTTTACCATATCTAAACGGCCGTACGTGAGGCGCCTCGTGTGTGTTTCGCGAATGTGCAAGAGAGCAGATCTCGTTTTGCACGTGACCGCTGCTCATTATGCTCCCTTTCACACGCTTATCGCTGCTGAACTCGCTGCGCGACCGGTTTTAATTCGCGGGGCTTATGTCACTCGAATTGTTCTGTTTCATTCTATTTTCTTTTTTCGCGCCCGGGCATTTCTGCGGTCGATGCGTCAAATAGAGAGAGAGAGAGATGCGACCGCAGACGAGGTTCGATTAAGCATTCACGGTTCGTTGTCGCGTGTGTACACGCTGAACAATCGTGTGCATCACGCGCATCATCCGAAGAGACGCGAAGGCCGGGAAAATCGTTGCTACGTGGACTTCCGCGTCATGTGCCTCTATTATTTAACGATCTTAAATCCGAGTGTAAAGCCGCACTTTGAGTAGAACAGATATAGAGTATAGAGAGATGGTTGTGCTTCTGTTTATTCGTCTTCTTCTTCTCTATGAGGACGTCCGTATTCGAATCACGAGCGGAGCCTGACGTAGCGAGCACGTAACATCTTCTGTTCTTGGGAGCGAGTCTCGGGCCGCGATGTTTTCCTCTCGCGTACATCTCACTACTGTATATACAGCCCGACTGACACCTGCGACAGGTTTGAGCTACGGCTTTATTAGATTTTAAAGCAGCTGCTATAATGCAACGAGGCTCAGCTCGTTTCGCGCCAAATGGCCCCGTGATTGCGTCAAGTCGCGGTGAACTCTGTATATTGTATCTTGACATTCGCAATGTGACTCGTCGCGAAAAATCCTCATCAGCAAATAAGAGAGAGAGAGAGAGAGAGAGAGAGACAGACGTATGAAGCGGACGTTTCTCAATCCGCCCATTTACGTCCGCATCCTGTCCATATCGCGCTTACGAATGCGAGAGATGATGCGCGGGCGGCGGACTCTTTGGCCGCCGCTGTCGATTTATCGGCATATGGCTCATCATCATCTTCGCTTCGGGTCCTACATACGCCGTATTTGGCCTCTCAGACGACGGCATTATGCCCGACGCATGTGAATTGCCTTGGCCCAACGCGAACATATCACCGGGAGCCGATTTATGAATTATGGTCTGGAGGATGTATAACGTTTCGGAGCACACATATACTCCATTGGTATTCGTCGGTGGGATGACGGATTTTTCCCACAAGAGAGTCCGACGATGATGCTAATTCCGGGAAGGAGATTTTGCGCAACGAAGAGCTGCGAGCCAATTTCAATGTTCAAATCTCGATATAAGTAACCGGAAGCCGCGTGCGGCTGATCAATCCTCCCACACGTCCCGGTGAAAAGTCTTCCGGCGACGCCTGGTTATAAGATATACCCTCTTACATACGTTATACACACATCCGCACACACAGTTATCGAGAGAGAGAGAGAGAGAGAGAGAGAGAGAGAGAGAAAAGACGTCCTTTTAGAGATGCGTCGCACGGCCTCGCGCGCGACGAAATCTCGGATTCTATTAGCGGAGAAATTATAACGGATTGACGCTGCGCGGATTTCTCTTGAATCGTAAGTACACGCGTGTGGTCGATCTCGGGCCGCCGCCGAGGAAGGAAGAGAGCTCGTCGAGGGGGAAAGAGAGAAGCTTCAGATGGCTTGGATATGTCTGCGCATTGAATTTTAAAGGGCTTCCTTTGCCCGAGGATTGACGCAGATGCTTTATACTGTGTGCTTGTGCTTCGACAGATCGCTGGAAGAGATCGGGGATAGGCTGTTGGTTGTGTGTTTTTTTTTTTACAATTTTCTTTTATGTTGTGGGGATTTTGGGAAGTACTTTTTTGAGTTGGTTTGAAAATTTTGTTATTTCGTGGATTTTGGTTATGAGGAAAGATGCTGAATTTCAATTAGAATTGACCGTCAAGCATTCAGCTATCTTAACTTGCAACGTTAATCTCATTCGGAAGTTTCAATGTCTCCGCGCATCATTGATTAAAACTTGGCGAACGACATGCCGCGGCATCTGTGTTATAGACACTACGTCGCGACTGCAACCTGTTTTACTGGCTCGACGGATCGCTCGGTAAAGAAGTTTACCAGTTACAAATACTAATCAGATAGTTGCGGCTAACGGTTTTCTGTTTCCTATTATGTAATTATTCTTATGACTGTAAAAATATCGCTGACAATTAATTTTATCGTCAAACTAATCATTTCCTCGGAAAAGAATCCGTATACATAATAATAAGCCAATATATAGCTTAAAGAAGCTTAAAGTATACAGCCGTGTTAGCCAAGACAACCGTCCAGAGAAGCGCAGAAGAGCTGGACATGACCGAAGACAACCCTTTGGTCACCGGACCACCGTCTAGTGCAAAATTTCTCCCCAGAAGTATAAAACTCAGCAGATCACTTCTCGGCTTCTTCAACGCCATCTCGTAATCCTGTGCCTCCTTCGACCCCACGATTCCAAAAGAAAACTCGGTCGCGTTCAACGGCCGCATATTCTTGGCGAAGGTCGCCGGCATGAAGAAATTTTTCTCGCTACCAGCTCTGGGGACCCTGATGTCGATCGATCTGAACGTCACTGGCGCGACGAACTTCTTGTCCGGCTGGAACAATTTACCGCAAGTGTCCAGAGAGTCGGCAGTACAGGCGATTAATCCGCACACTTTTATCCCCCCCGTTGCTGCACCGGCGAACGACATGGTGCCATTGAATACTGCCAGGCGGTATCTGTTGTGGACATAACATTTATCGCTTATTACGTGCTTAAAAATTGACTTTATTGACGACTTTTTCGCTTGGATTTACGTGGATTTACGTAGATAAAGTACAGACACGTGTTTTCCGCGTAATATTTGTAGTGTCACGTGGATTTAAGTTCCTGGAAAATACGTGCCCGTACTTCATCCACGTAAATCTACGCAAATCCAAGTGGAAAAGTCGTTAATGAAGCCAATTTTTACCACGTAATTGCCTGTATTTACGTGAATTTGTGGTGCGAATAGACACAGCGAAAAATTATTTTATAATCTGAGAAGGTTCAAGGATGGAATATTCGTTATTGTCGTTTATACCTGTAGTACTTAGAGCCTTTGTTAACGACACTGTCATCGTAGTCCATTTTTAATTTGAAGTCGCAGCATAGCTCTCGATTGCAAAGCGTTTTGTTGTACGAGCTCTGCTTGACGTCGATTAATTCCGAAGTGTAAGGGCTGAGATCACTCGTTTTGTAAGTGTACATTCCAGTTCCGCTGACGTCCGATGTGGAGATCTCCGACTTGTTGAACGTAACGACGTGCAATTCTTTCTCGTCGATGTCAAGGGCTCGTTTTCCATTCACGACTTTTGGAATCTTAGCTACGACCAGGATGTTGGACGCTTTGTCCTCGGAGATAACTTTTACGTAGCCCTTTTGTCCTATGTAAATTCCACTACCTGGAAAAGTCACGATTCTAATTAGCAGAGATCAATGATCTCTGTATATCCATGTATAGGTGATGTTTTTGCAAAAAATATTGATTTAACCAAGATGACTCATCCGCGATCAAAGATATTAAAAGCACATCTCTTTCGTGTATAAATAAAAAGATAAATTTGATGTGTATCATAGTAGTCTTCGAAAGATAATATCTCAAAACGATTATCTCTCGAATTTCAAGTACGTAGGTATACGCTTGCGAATCCCCGGCTCACGAAATTTCAATATCAATCGTATCAATATACCTCCACTAGCGGTCTTCGGATTATTGTAGCCAGAAGCGAGGAAATTCACGTCGTTCGCATAGGCCCAAGCTCCCTGAGCTTCCACACCATAGGCGAGTGGTAACTCGGAAAACCAATGGTTCGAGTAGACGATGTCGGTTACCCCAAGATCTCGTGTCAGATTCAACGTGGGTGTCTCGAACAGGATGTCGAAGCAGATGAACTGTCCGAAGGTGACACCAAAGTCCGTCTTGAAGGTAGAAGGTACAGCTACTGGTTCCGTGTTTATGCCCTTTTCACCGAAGAGATTGTACTTTCTGTACCTCGCGATCACCTGACCTGATCTGTCGAAGACCACGTTCGTGTTGTAGATGAGGAGGCCGTTGCCAGGACACTTGGTGCTGTTACTGGCTTCGCAGACGAACTTTTCGCGGTGGTTTATCACTATGTACATACCGTATTTTTTGGCAGCGCATGACATGCTCCTCAGGGCCTGAATGGAGAGTTTAATTTGAGTTGCACTGATTATGCTTGGTGGAATTGGGTTATCGTTGGCATTGTAAATTTACGTACGGTGGTGTATTTTTCTTTTGTCTCATCGCATGGAGTGACTTTATCTTCCGGAGCTGGGATGTACGATGGCGAGGACGAAAGACTTGACTCGGGAAATACGAGAATGTCGACTTTCTACGAACGATGTTGTTCGTTAGGAATGATATATACTTATTTTTAAAATTTGTTGATTTTACAATGTAAAAATTTTAAAAATCCATGAAATAATATACAATTATCAAAGTTTAAAGATGCATAAATTTCACTCACATATTCGGAAGCCTTTGCAACAAACTTCATATAATTTTCCGTATTCTGATCTGCAACGCTTACTCCGCCGTTTGTGGATTTTACTGGGCTGTACTCAACGACTGCTCCGACATAACTTAATTCTTCTTTAAAAGATCGCTAATGCCGATACAAATCAGAAAATCCAATTAAAATCTAGCCGCATGCTGTATTAAGTACAGTGTATTTTATACTAATAGAATTTTTTTACCTGGTGTGTTGCTATTGGAAATATCAATAAAATTGCAAACGTCCAGTGGTACTTCATGATTGATTATGCGGATCTGGATGAAAAATTTGCAAGTTATAATTTTTGTAATGCACTCAATAAATATTGTTATTTAAGAAAAATTTTCCAATTTTCTCTCAAAAATTCACAATGGTACGGTTTCTCGTTCAGTATAGCTGACTGTCGGCACTGAAATGCTCAAAAGTGAGATGAGGAACAATTATTGTATGTTCACATAAAATTGATAAGATTGGAACGCATCATGTATATAGAGATATTAATCTAGAGAGATAATCATGGAAACAAAGTCTACCATTGCTTTTAAATGTATGTCTGTTTACTTACTCTGCTATTTATTTAAAATTACACAATTAAACATCGCTTTAAATCCAAACAGCCTTGACGCTAAGATAAATAAAAGCAAATAATCCTAAAACAGCAAAATTAACACCCCAATAGACCACAAAAACGCTTACTACTGAAGCCTCAATGATCCCTCTTATCAATCGAGCAAACATAACAAATTAACACATCAATTGTCAACGAACCTCCTGTACACCCATATATATAAACACTATATATATATATATATATATATATATATATATATATATATATTTTAACTGTACGTTTGCTGCAGCGGAACTCGGAATAACAGCGGACGAAACGTTGTTGTGACTGATGCGCTACTACTGCTACTGTAGTGTACACACTCAAATAAAATAGCCTCAGGCCGCATAATTGGCCGTAACGACTGATAAAACAGATAACTGCCAGAGGTAAACGTGTGAACTTATAGCATCGGATATACCAAGGGATATGGATGTGCTCTTAGAGCAGTTGGTGTTCTTTGAAATAAGTCGTCTTTTGAAGTTTGATTTCAACAAGGTTTTATTAGAATAAAATATATATATTTAATTAATCTATCTAAATGTAACTATTAACACATCACCAAAAGCGTAGTCAAAATAGTTGACAAAATTAGTAGCGGAGCAACAAAGATCACAGAAGATGCAGATGCCTCAGTGCCATCCAAACGGAAGTTTCTGCCATAAATAGCAAAAGTCAACAGGTCATCATTCGGTTTTGTTAATCTCATGTAGTGGTTTACAGCTTCATCAGAATCAACGGAGTCAAAAAAGAAGCCACTTGCGTTCAAAGGCTTTATATCCTTCGCGAACGTGATTGGCATGTAGAAGGTATTTTGTTTATCCACTTCTTGCATTAAAACCTCTATCGATTCGAACGTAGTCGGCTTGACGTTGTTACCGGTCAGATCGAATATCTGACCACAGCCCTCGAAGGTATCGTCTGTGCAGTGGATTATACCACAAGTTTTGACTCCCCCTGTAGCTACTCCGTCGAAGGAACGCACTCCATTGAAGACTGAGAATCGGTACCTGGTGCATAAGAATTTTAATCGATTAGAGTGAGCTTTAACGATGAAGAATATTTATTTGATTTGAACATACCTGTAATAATTCGTGTCATTTTTTACAAGGCTTTCGTCAAACTTAAGTTTAAGGTTTATCTGGCAGCACAGTCCTCTATCGCAAATCGTTTTGTTCTGCACACTTTGCGTGAGGTCGATCAATTCTGTTGTGTAAGGCTTTAGCTTGTCCGTTATGTGCAGATATATTCCGGTTCTGTTTTCTTCAGTTGTCGATATTTCTGCGGGCTTGAATTCATAAGTTTGTACCATATTTTGATTTATGTTTAAAGATCGTTTTCCGTTAATTACTTTCGGAATTTCCGATACGACAAGTACGTTCGATGCTTTGTTTTCATAAATGACGTGAGAGTATCCTTTTCTACCAATGTAGATTCCACTTCCTAAAATTCGACGATTATTATTTAAAAAAAAAGCTTTTAACCAACTTTTAACTACTTATCTTACCTCCACTGGCAGTTCTTGGGTAGTTGTAACCCGCGGCAAGCAGGTTCGCGTCATTTGCATAGGCCCAAGCAGCTTGAGCTTCTACACTGAACAAATAGGGCAGTTCGGAAAACCAATGAGCTGAGAAAATAATGTCCGTGACCCCGAGATTACGAGTGTAGTTCAGAGTTGGCGTTTGGAACAGAATATCGAAGCAAATGAACAGTCCGAAAGTAACTCCGAAATCCGTTGTAAAAGTGGATGGTATTGGTTCCGATGTTATATTTGTGCCTCTTTCACCGAAGAGATTGTACTTTCTGTACCTCGCGATGACCTGTCCTCTTCTGTCGAAAGCAACGTTAGTGTTGTAAGTCAGAAAACCATCAGCTGGGCAGCCATCTCCACTGCAGTCTACTTTTTCACGATGATTTACTACTACGTACATTCGGTGTTCATTCGCCGCACAAGATATCAGTTTTAGACTCTGTATAATTTTTTGAGAAAGGGACAATGAAGAAGGTATTAATCGTACTATGTAACTAGCATGCTTTAACTTACGCTTGCATATTTTTCCTTATCATCGTAACAAGGAACCACATTATCCTGAGGATCTGGAATATAAGAAGCAGCTTCGGTTCGAGCTATCGTCTCGTTGCTTGAAGAGGACATTGACAAGCTGGACTCGGGAAATACGATGATGTCGACAGCCTGAAAATATTTAATTTATTAACTGTTATGCATGTATCAACTTGTTATACTTAAATCGCTTACATATTGAGAAGCTTTCACTATGAATTTTAAATAATTTTCCGCGTTGAGAACACTGATGCTTTTCTCATTCTGGGACTGATGCACTGGACTGTACTCAACAACAGCTCCGATGTAACTTGGTGAAGTAGGGCTTAAAAGCTGATATGAAAAAAAAACACATAAAAATTAATGAATAGTAATCATATTTGTAAAAGTAATTATTTTTAGATAAAATAACTTTACCTGGTAAGATGCAATCGGAAGCAGTATTAAAACGCACAGCTCCCAAAAGAACTTCATGGTTTTAATCTTCGATCTGAAGTAAACAAATTTTTAACTTATAGACAAAAATTTGCCGTGAAGATATATAAGTAGGTCAATTCAAACTAAATGTACGTTTTTGCATAATGAAATGCAGATTGGGGAAACAAGCGAAAATCCATTTTACAAGTGTGTCATTCGGAATAACGTTGTGTATTGTGTGGAGCAAAACGTGGTTAAGAAAAAAAGCAATTTTTCTTCTACTTAAAAGAAGTCATCTAATTATTATCAAAATCGTGATATTGTGCTGCGGAACCATATGACTACATCCGTGGCATTACCATATCACTCTCAGAAGGTCACTCTTTTTGTATCCGCGAATAGCAATCTACTGTCATATAACGTTCTCGTCGAACTATATTGTTTTGAAGTTACTTTTGAGAAAATTTTTGAGTATATATTTACTTGTTTCTACTTATTGTTTAAATAAAATTGTTCGATTACACTTTTTTATATTAATTTTTTTTTTCTAAATTCAAATTGAGTTGATCTCTGAGGTGTCAACGAAATAATGTTGAATGCTTTAAAATTGTTAAATATTATGAGTTTAACATTCTCGGTTGAATCCGATAAGATACAAAACACTTATATGTTCTAACTTAGCAATGATTAAACAAATTGAAATATCATTTAATTTAATTTTAAAATCGTATACTTTAAATTGTTCAATAATTTATGCATGTATTTTTAAATAAACTACTGCACATTACGGAAAATTTGAGATAAATGCTATTTTTTTTAAACGATCTTTCAAAATTTTAATGAAAAAGACACTTGGCTATATGTATGTATCTCTCAATATAATAAATTTTAATTAATTACATAATTTTATCGATATTTACGTTAACAATAATGAAGTACATTCCTTTGATCTTCAGTTGCTAATTAGATTGAGGACGTATTGTGAATGTGCAGTATTTTAATACACGCGCTAACAAACGATTCTTTATATACTATCTGATAAGATATTGTGCAAAATGACGCTACACTTATCAACCTGAAATCATGATCTACCTTCGTACTGTGGCGTGAGAATTTAATATTTCAAGTGTGTATAAATATGATCCCGATCTTCTCCAGTCATTAATACTTTTTCACTTTGAGTATATGCAGATTTGAAAATGATGAATTTGATTTAAAGTATATTCAAGTATGTGCGGTTATCTTGCAACTATAGCAAATTTTAGGTTACTCAAAAATCAAAAGTGATAAAATAAAGTTTACACACTATACTGTACATTCATTGATGCGTTATCTCGATTCCGGTTAAAAAGTATTTTGCCGACTGCTATCTGCGATCACCCGACGTTGGAAATGCGAAGTAGAGTATAAAGTTCAAACAAAGTATCTAATACTGTTGGCAACTTGCGGTAAGAATAAAACTTCTTTCACTTTTATATCACTAACGAGAAACCATTTATTTGAAAGAATATTGTCCAAGTTCTGTCATGAAAACCAACTACAATGTAGATATCGATGTGATCGATTCCACGGCTGTAGCGTAACTGACGTACTCTTGTGCTTTTTTGCAGAGTTGCTCGAACTATACCGGAGTTTATATTGTTTTGAATTCTTAAGATTAAGGTTTTAGTACAACACAAAAGTATGGCCGGATGTAAACATGATATGATTAAAAGGTAGTGGACAAAGTATGTAATATTTACTGTTAGCCGCTTACTGTAATAATAAAATTTAATGTATATTCAAACTATTTACTAACACAAAATGTCATCTGAATTTCGATACGAAAATTAATTATTGCATAGTGCGACAGATATAACTGAGTGAAATCGAGACAATATTCGGAGTCGTTTATTTGAACAGGTGATTTGAGTTTAGTGTTTAAAGATTTAAAAAATTAAAACACCTGCACGATGTAGGGGACTTATCTTTTTTTCTAAAAGTGATTCATATTGTGATCTCATATAGTCTTAGAAAAAAGATTAGTTTTTCTTTGTCGTACTGTGTGCACAGAATTTTTGAAATATTGTGAAAATGTTAAAGAAATAGTTGAACTATTTTATTTTTTGAACTTCGTAAATTACTTGAGAGTTCGTAGTATTATAATCTTATCAATCGGATGATCTTGTTACTTCCAAGCCATCTTTACCGAAATTTCGGCCGTAAATGGCAAATGCTAATAAGTCATTTCTAGCCTTCGTCAAATTGATTTTGTGACTTGAAATTTTATTAACGTTTTTGATATTAAAAGAAAAATCCAATGGTTGAAATGGCATCATGTTCGTTGTAAATGTTACTGGCATATAGAACGCTCCCTCGTCATTTGTATTTGTTGTATGAGTCGTAGAAATATCTATAGATTGAAAAGTCGTTGACATAACAACTTTTGAATTAATGTCGAATGATTTGCCACAACCTTTTAGAGTGTCATCGATATAAGATATTATACCACAAGTTCTTACTCCACCCGTTGCTACTCCTCTAAAAGTTCTTACTCCGTTAAAAATTGCCAGACGGTACCTTTAAACAAAAAAAATTGGATTATTGAAATTATGTCTATATATGTTTGGTAATTATTACAGGAGATTATGTACCTGTAGCATTTCGAATTATTTTGAATAACACTTTCATCAAACGTCAATTTTAGTTTGAATTCGCAACAAAACTTTCGTTTGCAGACTGTCCTATCATACGATATTTGATTGTATGAATCGTGTAGATTTATTTTATGTATACTTGTATCAATCAGTTCTGTCGTATAATAAGTGAGATTATTTGTTCTGTAAAACCATTTTCCAGGGCCAATGGAGTCCGTTGTATCTATTTCAACTGTTTTAAACTTATAAACTATCGATTCCTCCGGATTGGCTCTTTTTATTTTTGGTATTTCGGATACCACAAGAACATTCGAAGCTTTTCCCTCCGAAACGAACTGGTTATATCCTACGCGTCCTATATAGATCCCACTACCTAAAAGATGTCAAATGTATGCATAAATTTTTTTTTCATGAATAAACGAATGTGTTCGAATTACCTCCACTTGCAGTCCTCGGAAAATTAAGTCCCGAGGAAAGTAGAGCCTGAGCTTATACACCGACAAGATGCGGCAATTCAGAAAACCAATGCGAAGAAAAAACTATATCTGTGACTCCAAGATCACGAGTTAAATTCAGTGCTGGCGATTCGAACATGATGTCGAAGCAGATAAATTGACCAAAGGTGACTCCAAAATCTGTCTTGAATGTGGAAAGTTCAGGTTCTGCTGTTGTATCTGTGCCTCTTTCACTGAAAAGGTTGTACTTTCTGTACCTGGCGACCACTCGACCAGTTCGGTCGAAAACAATGTTTGTATTATAAATAATAAAACTATCAGCTGGACAACCAGACTTGTTGCAGTCCAGCTTTTCGCGATGGTTGATTGCTATGTACATATTGTATTTTTTGGCAGCACAGGGCATGCTTCGTAGTGTCTGTCAACATTAAAAACAACAATTGTGAAATATTTATAAAATATGCTTCGATATCAGAGATTTCAATATATTATGTGATTACTTCTGCATAAGTGTACGACATTATCTTTTGGGTCCGGAATATACGAAGCTGCACCTCGACCATATTTACCAGTTTGCGATACCGATAAACTGAATTCCGGAAAAACTAGAATATCCACTGACTGCAAACGACTGAACAAAATGATTGATTAATATTTTTAAAAAGTAGGATAAAAAACATCGCAGAAAATTAATTCTTACGTATTCCTATGCTTTTTTCACAACTTTCAAATAATTTGTTGTCGATTTTTCCATCCTCAGCCTGACGTACTGGACTGTACTCAACTACTGCACCGATGTAGCTTTGTGAAGAAGGAGAAGAAAGCTGTCGATGCATAGAACAGATAGTTTGATAATTTAATGTTAAAATCTTAATCTCACCTCCAGTGATCCAATTGGATATAACAGTAAATTGCTATCTGCCGGAAGAGCTTGATATTTTTTATGAAGTTCGCATGTGTCATTTTTCCAGAACTTTACTTTCGTCTCAAAATAATATTTCAATAGTCGCAAACTGAAATTTCAAACGCTCTAAAGTTATAAACTCTACAAACTTACTTAAAAATATATATTGATAAGAAAAACTAAGCACTCATTTATTTCAAAAAAACTCGAAACGGTCTTATTTCTTTATAAGTCTTACCGAAACTTACATTTTCCGAATAAAAACTGTAAAAAATCTTAACTTCTTTATCACTAATTCAAATATTTGATATGCTTATGTCAGTGTGCAGTGGGTGTGTATAATGTGAAGTAGTTAACATTCCTCCATCTTTTACTTACAAATGTTTTATTATAATTTATAAGAAAAGTAAACATCAGAGATTCATTTGAATCTTGAGAAGAATAATTACAAGATTGAATTGAATTTATCAGACGTTAATTAAAAATATTAAACGTTTCATTCACATTAAAAGAGAATAAAATCGAGGAGCTATATTGTTTAAAAAAATGTACAAATCAGTAAAATTCGCAGCATTCAACTTGTATACTTTTAAACAGACGAAAATCACAAAATAGACTCATAAACGAGCATTCACATCACTGGCAGATCCACGATCCCAAAATCACCACCATCGTGCAAAACAGCACCGCCGACGTCGACTCGACCGTCCCGACTCCGTTAGCCTTCGTAGCCGGTAGTCCATCCTTGTCGAACCTTCTTCCATAAATTCCAAAAGTCTCCAAATCAATCCTCGGCCTGACGAGGTACATGAGCAGCAGACTCGAGTTACGCTGCCCGCTGGCCAAGTAGGCAAAGTCAGAGCTGCTCAGAGGCTCTCGATTCGTTCTTTCCATCGTCGTTGGCATGTAGAAGGTTGGAGCATTGCGATTCGCTCGTCGAGTGATTATGAGAGACTCGAGGGTCGTGGGGGAGACGACGTCGGTGCCTTCGGGATAACGTTTACCGCAGTCCTCGAGGGAGTCGCCTGCACAGGAGACTAAAGCGCAGACCTCGACACCGGCGGTTGACTGGTTGCCGGAGTACGTTACGTAGTTGGTTACCCCGTTGAAGACTACCACGCGGTATCTGAAATTAAAATTGTTTAAACGAATGAAAAGTTGTGGTTAATAAATTAGAGTTGGAAAAATTTGGATTTCTTATGATGTCGCTTTCAATTTGACAACTGCTGGCTGTTTAAACGGTTTTGTAATGTTTGCATTTTATACGGGTCATATCTATCTTTTCTTGCGTGATTCACGCCGCGACCTTATTCTGATTAGAATGAGGAGCGCGTTATATCTATAGAAGCATTTGTTCACGTCGGATTCCGTTGTATATTCGTAAAATATTCGTGCTCGGCAAGAACGTCACTCTGATTACTCACAAGAGCAACATGTATTTATTACGTTCCGATAGACTTTAAACTATACCTATAAAGAAAAAACCCACCTATACTGCTTAGCGCCAGGCTTAGCCGCGACTTCCTTATCGTAGCTCGTCTCCACGTGGAAATCGCAGCACAGCCCACGATCGCAAAGCGTCGTGATGTGCGACGAAGCTTCGCCGGTCTGTATCAACGCGCTGGTGTAGGGCCTCAAATTGTCCCTGAATTCAGTGGTAAGATTAGCTTTCGGTGGGATTCCCGAGATCGTCGGTACCTCAGCCTGTCTGAATTTGTGGATGGTTGACTTTCCAGCGTGGATGTCCTCGATTCGCTGGCGACGGTTTAGTTTGGGGATTTCGGCGACCAATAGGGCGTTGCTGGTCTGGGATGGGTGGTAGGTTTTTATGGGTCCGCTTTTGCCGGCGTAGATTCCACTGCCTGTGTCGGAAAATTTTGTTGGTGCGTTAGTATAAGTATGTGGTAAATTGAATAGGTTTTGATACTGAAGCCGCTTTGCATAACTATTTTCAACTTTAAAGCGATAATCCCTGAGAAGTTCGGATTTTACGTGCTACGTCAATAAGAATTTTAGTAATGCTATTCACATGACGTGATAATTGCACTCGAGATGGCTTTAATCAAGTTTTTTTCCAAAATATTCCACGTGCCGATATATATATATTTTTTTTTTTTTTTTTTGATTTTACAACGTACAAACGTAACCAAACCAAAAACACACCTACAGTACTTTTAACGACAACAGTATAACCCGCAATTATCTCTCGGATGCATATTATGAAACATCATAAATTACGCAACTTGTATGATATCCAAATACAAAGAGCGAAGTAACCGCGGTAATGATTACGTGCTACGAGTGATGAATATATTTTCCGCGCTTGAAAACAGGCTCTCCTACATTTTGATATTATCCGTCAAACGCACTCACGCAAAAATTATCTAACATATGCGGTTCGTTGATAAACGCAATTTTTCCGATCGATTATAATCGCTGAATCATAAATACAAAAATCAAGTTTTCTGCAAATCGTACCTCCACTGGCAGTGAGAACATCGTTGTAACCCGAAGCCAGAAAATTCACATCGGCAGCGTAAGCCCAAGCCGCCTGGATCTGGGTGGACTCCAAAAACGGCGGGTAATTGAACCAGTGCGTCGAGAAGATGACATCAGTGACGTTCGGGTTGCTGGCGAAGAAAGTCGCCGGTTTCTGAAACAGCAAATCGACGCAGACGAACTGGCCGAAGGTCACTCCAAAGTCGGTCTTGAAGATCGACTGTTCCGGTTGACTGGTGGTGTTGACTCCGTCGTCGACGAGGCTGTTGTACTGGCGGTAACGGGCTGCGACTCGGCCGCTTCTGTCGAAGACCACGTTGGTGTTGTAGAGCAAAAAACCGTCGGGAGCGCAATTTGGTTTCTTCGGGTCGCAGTCGACTCGCTCGTGGTGGTTCACCGCTACGTACATGCGGTACTCGCGAGCCGCGCAGGAGATGCTCTGGAGCGACTGTTTGGCAATAATAATCGTTCATTAACTTTCGTTCATTGCGTTCTCTAATGAAGATAGAAAACTACTAGGCATAGGTGAGCTAAATTATAATCTCGTTTACGTTTGTATCAATCATCGTTGTCAGCAACTCTGGAATTTCACGTGGAGAACCGAGTATTTACGTTAATCGCAACTGTAAACACCGGATTCAACGACAGCTGCGCAAACAGCCCGATGTCTCGCTTTGCTTTCATTACTTCTTTCCGAATAGGAGATCCAATAAAAATGTTACCTTAGCGTACTTGCTGTCGGTGTCGCAAAGCACTACGGTCTCGTTGGGCTCTGGAATGCGAGAAGCTACCTCGCGGTAGTAAGCTCGATAGGCCGACGCGTTCAACTGCCTTTCTGCATCGCCGTCTTTCGGGAGACTCGTCAGGCCGAATTCGGGGAAGACGATGATATCGACGTGCTGGTAACAGAGGAGAGAAAATATCAATCTTTCGAAAACTTATCCTGCGCGGACTTATTAAAATCACCTGGTCGGATCACTTACGTAGGCCGAGGCGTTTTTAATGATCGTTCGGTAATTATTGGCGTTCGCCTCGGCTATCATTTGGCCGTCATCTCCGTCGGTGACCGGATGGTACTCGACCACGGCGCCGATGTAGCTCGGCGAGTTTGCAGCGGAAGTCTGAATAAAAGAGGCGCACGGATTAGCATAAACGAGCGATCGTTAGAGGAGTAATGGGATCGCTGATACTTGTTGTCCTCTAAATCAAATGGTTCGACTCTTATTTTTTTAGCGGGGGTACAGTTAGGTGCAAGAACCTGTGTGCGAGTTACGAGCGATGATGCAGGAAAATTTTTACATGATTTTTTACCTGAAGCGACGGCTTCGAAAGTGTCAGTAGTACACCCACGCGTAGAAGATTGGGCAGCATCGTGGAGTTTCTGTAAAATAATAATCGTAGATGATTTCACTCCTGATGACTGCATTATCTTGTTTAATCGAAAATGCGTGTAATAGCGTAATATGATTGGCTTCAAAGCTCATCAGCAAGAATGAAGCTTATTATTTCCACGGAATGATGAACGTATACTCGACGATACATCATGTGCGATAAAATAATGTTTATACTTTTGCGGTTCGTAAAATGCATATAAAATTTTTTCACAAGCAAACATTTTTTGCATTTCACTCGCGTTATTGAACGATTACATCCATCGAATGTTTTCAAAGTTCTGGCATTTTTGTTATTTTAAACCAGTCACGTTGTATCGAATCATTATTTATGCAACCCGCATGACTATTAGAGTAATCAATCGCTGATTCAAAAATTCGGTACAATCAGCGTACACTAATACTGTCTTCTGGTTTGTATCATATCGTGCCAGTATAATATTATTATGTCCTAAAGTAACGAAGCGCATACAAATAATTTAAGCTTAAAATTTGGTTATTTCCAAAAAAAATATCGAAAACGCGGAGACTCTTTTCTAAAATTGTCATTCAACCCCCCATTCCACCAAAAAATTTAAAAAAAGCACCAAAATCGATGTTCGATTTTCAACTCAACGGCACTTAACGAATGCAAAACACTTATCTCTCGAACTAGTTCATCACGACTCAGAGGTGAAAAAAGCGCAAAAGTAAAAAATCCTACTTACTTCGTGAGAAACATCTAAACGTATTATACACATACGCGCACTCGCGGAGCGAGTCGAACTGCGACGTCGTCCGTGGTGTCTCGCGCTATAACTCGAGTAGAACCTCGCGCGATTAAATAAAGTACGTTTACCGAGCAGAGGTTTGCTTACCGATAATTGGCGCGAGTATACGAACTGAGCTTCGTACCGACAGATGCCGCGTCTTAGATTATGGTCTATAAAATGTAAATACGAGTTACCCTGGAATAAGCTGCCCCTTTAGACGAGAATGCTTGGTTGGTTGCTACCTGTCAGGGGCTGATATTGTTGGTTATAGTAACTAAAGCTCGTACATTCAATGAGCTCGCAAGAAATCGATGATTTGAAGTAAAAAATGTGCGGAATGAGGGAACGCTGGATATATTTATCGAAAGTATTATAGATATATATTTTGTGAATTCGTGATATACTCGATGAAATAAGAAAATTTGTTGATATAATTTATCGATATAATCCTTTTGATTTACATACAGGAATGAATAATCTAGTTATTCCATTGATTTTTTTCGACTGATTTTTGTAATTCAAAAATAGAAGCGATCAACTCATGATGTTCCTTTTTTTCATCAATGAATACGTAGCAGCATCTTCCTCTCACTTTCACAATAAGTCAATCGGGAATTTCGACACTTCCTTGTATCCACGTGTGCTGTGTATTCCATGTTTAATTCTCGCTCATCACCGCGGTACTGTTTTTTCAAACTTACAAAGAAATGGGTGAAAAAGTGATAAGCAGACGAATATAAATACATTGATTAAATTTAAAATTTCTGCGCTAAAAAATAAATCACTCGATTTATTATCATAAAATTTTAAACGATACTTCTCGAAAGTCCATCAAACTTTTCTTGTATTTTACGTAACACTGAAATCCGAAAGAAAGAAGTTCTAGAACTTATAGAGAATATTCTTCACATAGTCGATTTTTCATTTTCGAATTGTAATGTACTTTCTTCCAAGAAGAAGTAAAAGTATTTTTCGTAATCATATCTTTAATAACCGTCAAAACTTATGAAAACTTTTTCCAATTCAAAAAATCTACCTTCTAATCAATCAAGATTACTGGTCTCTATCGCGCTGCTTTAGGTTTTTTCATTCATAAGATTATCTGTTCGTTTCAGTAAAAGTACAAAATATAATCATAAATCATAAAATTAATCGAAAACTTGATTTTGAATCATATTAAAATCATTTTTTCAATAATTTAAGATGAGATAAATACAATGAAGCTTATTGTCTAATGTCAATCGAAATCCATGATGGCATTAATATCCCTACTTCAACAATACAATACCATATATTTCGTGTAGGTAAACCCCATAAATATAAAATAAAAAAACAAACAATCCATTCATCAACTGGCAAAAAATCCCCATCGTTTCGAATCGTTTTCAAGATTACCTCATAGCCCCACACCTCCCAAAGCGTCAAAAGCCGCGAGGCACTTTATATATATATATATACCTTCCACATAACACCATCCACTTAATAACACAGCAGCCATAACAGCATCGACATCGAAGAATCTCTGGAGAATCGAGTAAAACCCCACCTTGAGCAAACGCCCGCAAAAGAGAGAGAGAGAGAGAGAGAGAGAGAGAGAGAGAGAGAGAGACGACTACCTGGCCTGGTCTCCTCGCTTCTTTCTCTTCGCTCGCGGCGAACTGATAAAAAAGCCGAGGAGCCGAGGACGTCGCGTGTAGTCTGCGCTCGACGATCCTCGGGTCAACAGGTGAATCCTTCCGCGAGTGTGTATTCTAGGATTTTCGAGAGGAGATTGTGTGAGATATGGCTTCGACGCAAATCAGATGGATCGCTAGATCCGTGCTTATCTGCGTACTCGTCTGCACGTGTAAGTTGTTTTTTGGCAAATTTTATTTTAGTTTGTGACGATTGGGCTCTCTTTTTCATACTATATATTCGGAGTATAGGATTACGCCCCTAAATTATGGGTCATCAGCAAGAATGTAAATTTTGCGATTAAAAAGAAAAAAAAACATTTAACTGAGTTTTATGCAAATGATTTTTATAACAGCGCGAGATACTCCTGTACACTGGCAGAAGTGCATACGTGATGTGTTTAACTAGTTAATATGTTAGTGAAAGTCATCGCCATCACCCGCGGCGTCTTACTGTGCACAGAAAAAAAAACAGTGAAAGAAAATCAAATCGATCTACATATGACTCAGCGCACCTTACCAATACAATTGTATAGATATAAAAATCAATTTGATTTTGATAAAAAAAAAAACAATAATAATAATAATAAAATAAAATTTGTACAGGACCGTGTACATTTGTATATAGCTGTTCTTAGGTATACAAATTCGATTTAGCAAGCGGTACCAGAAGTCAATGAGGTAAATCGTCATTAAGAAACCAGGAAGTATTCAGTCCTCTGAAAGAAAATCTTAACACAGAATTATCGTTTAACCTTTTACAGTTAACTTTGTTTACGCTTATTGTAATTGAATAAGGTCGCGCTTCTCACGTGCAAGCCAAAGTCTTCTTACAGTTTGATAACAATCTTCATATTTATTCTTTGGCTTCAAATATTATACATAAAATTTCAATCCTACGATCCACACCATCGACCTAGTATACACCTTTCAAGTTTGTTGTTTTCGTGAACGTGTGAAACCGCAGAAAGTCGGCTCTTCTCCGGTATTAAAATTACATGATGTCACGACGGTGTGGTTTTGAGACTGTGATGTCATCATTACACGATTGTCATATAAATCTGACTTCACTGACGGATCATCTCCAACATCTGCAAAATATTTTTTCCCACACCGAATATCGGCTTTTAAAAATAACTTTTGATTATTCTAATTTACAATTTATATCATCGACTTGCCTTGTAAGGTTCGACGATTTTTTAAAGGATCTAATTATACGTCGAGTAAATAACGCGCAGTTGTCGCCTGTTATACATTATACATACAGCGAAAAACAACAACAGCCGGCTGCTTCGTGCTTTGAATGGGGAACGTGAAGCTACTTCGGTTTGTCCCGAAACGAGAGCTAGTACTTATTGTTTTCTAGAAGAGGCCTCGAGGTGCTACTGTTGAATTTTTAGTGCTGATGATGTATGACTTCATTAACAAGGATGAGGCTAACGAGTTATGCTTGATGCTTCAAAGTTTATCAAAAATACTAGAAATAACTTCCCCTTAGTTCAAAAACTTCTCCGATTCACAAGCCTATCTCGTACATCAATTAAAATTTATCGCACAAATGATATTCGGTCGCCTTGGCTCCGCGCGCGTGTCTCTCTCTCTCTCTCTCTCTCTCGTCGAGCTGTTGCATAACCGGCGTAATGCTAAAACGAAAGCTCATCTCGAGGTCGAGAGACTCTTCTTCTCTCTTTCTCGCGAAGAAAGAAGACCGTCGCCTGTATATCCTTTCCTCTCGATCTCTCGAGTCTCTTCTTTCTTTTTCCTTCGCTTCTTCATGCTTATTTGTAAACGTCGCCGTCGCAGAGCAGCTAGCCCTCGGTTGCGTTGCGCAATTTTGAAGAATAGGATGTGAATTTTTGGGTGGATCGAGAGAGAGAATCGATTGCGAAATGAGTGTCGTTAGATAAAATGCGACGCGATGCGGATCATGTAATCCGCGTGCTGATGTGTGTGTAAACGATGATGAGATGGCATGGCGCGATCGAGGGACGATGGATCGATCTAGAATTTTTTTTTCCGCGGGTTTTTCCGTGAACTTGAAATTTTATGCGATGTGTTTCGTTATATGCCGCCGAGAGATTTAATCGGCGAAGGGAATGCGTGTAAGTGGGATGGAACAGGTTGCGAAAAATACGAGAAAAAAAGATGTTTATGTGGAAAGACGCGAGATGAGCTGAAATTTTAATCGATTTTTTCTTGCGGCGATCGGCGTATTTTTTAATTTGATTCAGTGATAAATTTTTAACACATTTATAAGAGCGACAAAACAACTATACTTAATATATTTGCGAAACGTTCTATCCGCGTCATCGGTATCTTTACATTACTTTGAATAAATACGCAAAAAATAGAAGGTCCGCATTTTGTGTGAGGAGCATTTTTTAATCGAAGAAAATTCAGTAAATAACATAAACTATATACAATAAAAAAAAAGAATTATAACAGCAGTAATACAAGTAAAGAAATGAAAAAAATCTTTACAGGCTACGCGCAGTTCCAACGTCAGACGCCAGCCCCTCAACGTCGCGTGAACCCGTTCTTCCAAGAGCGCGTGAACCAACCGCCCTTTAATCAGTTCAGCCAAAGCCAACAGAACGATTTCCACCAGCAGCAACAACCAAGAAGCGGAGGAGCGTCATGTCCGGAGCCAAACGGCAGGTTCCCAGTGCCGACGCAATGCGACGCCTACATCGAGTGTATCGACGGTGTCGGCGAGGAGAAACTCTGCCCCGAGGGTCTGCTCTTCAACCCTGAGGCCAGATTCAACTATCCTTGTGGATATCCCATCGACGTTCAGTGCCTTGGACGATCTGCTCTTCGTGAGTTTCTTTTACTTATATAATTCATTATTTAAATTTGAAAAATTATATACCTTTATTTTCGTAAATTTCGCGGTGTGCATACACTGTTAATAAATAATTGCAGCCAATATCGTTAGAAACGTTTATACATAGTTTCGGCTTATTTAGGCTTTCCTTTCTTTTCGTATATAACTTTGCGTGCACCATACTCGTACGCATTATATATTTACATAAAATCGTTGATCTACGTTATAAACAATTACAGAACCAGCTCAGCCGACCGAGGAATGTCCTCACCAGTTTGGTTACTTCAAGATGGGCGACCGTACGAACTGCGGCAAATTCATGAACTGCGTCGACGGTAGGTCCTACGTCTTCGACTGCCCCGAAGGTCTTGCCTACAACCCCGAGACCTACCGCTGCGACTGGCCCGACCAGGTACCCGACTGTGACGCCGAAGGTAAGATTCCTCTGCTATAAGTCTTTTTTCTAACTCTACGCACGTGTACTATGTAATTTAAAAAAAATGTTATAGCCTTCCTGGGATTCACCTGCCCAACCCAGGACCCGAACTCCTTCCTCGTCTCGGAGACCAGGTTCTACAGGAGTCCGAACGACTGCCAGCACTACTACATCTGCGTCGATAACCGACCCCGACTCCAGAACTGCGGTGCTGGCCACGCTTTCAACGAGCTCATCAACGCTTGCGACGCCGCCGAGAACGTCACCGGATGGTGAGTCGGGCCATCATGTCGAAAGTGTATTTTTATATCAAGGCTGTCGCGACTGATTTGCATAATTGCGTCTTTGAATTATTGCCGGATCTTCGCCGGCTGAATAGTTTTTCTATGTTAATAGCTGGCGCGCTTGATATAAAAAAACAATCGTACAACATTCTCTTTCTGTTGTAGCGAGCCTCCGCAGACCTTCAACGAGGTTCAACAGGTGAGACTTGACCAGCCCCAGCATCAGAACAACCTCAGAACCTTCCAGCAAAAGAGCCAGCCGCAGAACGCTTTCATTCAGCAGAATTCCATCAATCAGCAACCGAATTACAACCGGCAACAGAATTACAACCAACAACAGGGCTTCGGAGCTTTCAACCAGCCTCAGAGCAGGAGAAACCAGCAGGCCAGAGGCCAGGTTCACTACCAGCGACAACAGTACAACGGCTTTTAGGCCTTGAGTTAATTAGAGACTCGTTGAACTTTTTGTATAACCAAGCCAAATTGTAAAATAGAATTTGTACAAAATACTCATGAATGTTTTGACAAAACTAGGTATATATACTTTGTCTAACTCGTATGCCTAGTATCTATACTTCTATCTAATATATCTCACTAGTTATTATACGGACGAGTTTGAATTTTATGCAAGAAACTCATGGTCCCATAGTCGCGCTCGCGCAGCTGATTACTACCGAATTTTCGAGACGAGTCGCTGATAACTTGACGATATACGAAAGTGAACATTCTTGTTGAGTATTCTATCTTGCTACTCTTTGAGGAACTCGTCGTAATCGGCTGAATCTGAGTCAAGGACTATTTCCTCTAAACTCGGGCCCTTATGCGAGTTCGAAGGCGTTTCTGTAACAAGACGTGCGATTTATATATTATTATACGTTCATTTATTTGTTATAAATAAAATAATTTAAAAACAACAAAAGCATTTGCCATTACTTGGAACAGAACCAGTCTTTTTGTATTCATTGAGCTCTTCTTTGAAAGCTTCTTCAAAGGTTTCTTGCCTTTCTCTCAGTAGCTTTTCTTGCTCCCTTTCGTGTCTTAGAACCTTTTCTGCATGTTCACTTGCTAGTTTCTCTGTTGATTCAATAAATTTCAGATGTGAAAATTAAAAATGTTTGGATGAAAATGAAAATGAGCTAACACCATTACCTCTAACATGCTTTAGTTCAGATAGTTTTTTCTCTTTGTATAAAGCCAATTGAAACCTATGATCTAGCTGACTACTTTGCAAATCTAGAATTTCCTGTAAGTCTTCTAGTTCAAAAACTGCATTATCAACTTCTTCGAACATCTCTTGTAAGGAACCTACAAGTTGAATTGATAAAGTATGTCAATGTTGTAAAAACTTTCTCAAATGTACATACAATAGATTTACACTACCTATTTGATCCATTAGCTCTTGAATGGTACTGTTAATCTTTGGTATAGAGGCCAAAGTACTATTTAATGTTGCGATGCTATTCCACTGAAGTTCCAACTTTTCATGAATCGTTGCGATCAAAGCATCTGCTTCCTGAGCTTTCTGTGCATTCTCTTCTGCAAGTTCATGCAAGGTATTCCATTCCATTTGGAAGTGGTGAAGCATGTCAGCGCCAGCATCATAGTTGACATTTCTTGTATTGACTAGCTTTTTTGGTTTTCCAGAAGCTTCTGCAAGTGTCAATCCACGAATACTGAAAAATTTATTTACTGCTATCATTGTAATTTTAATTTTTTTTTTTTTTTTGAACAAATAAATACAAAATGTTTCAATTTTTTTCTAAACCCAAGAACGCAAGTCATATGAATAAAATAAAAAAAAAAAAATTTTAAAGCAACAATAACCTTGCAGAAAGTCCTTCTTGCATGGACTGGAACTTGTCTCGAAGTGTCCCGAACATCTTTTATTTTTCTACTTTATATTTAGTCCTTTGTCGCAATAATCACATGTTTAAACATTTGTTTGTCACTTATTTTTTTAGTGGGCGGACGGATAAGTACAACACAGATTATTTTCCTGTCATGGTTCTTGTTGTTTTTTGTAGGTTAAGTCTTGTATACGTCACGTATATCGTCAGGTGCGGTTAGATTGCTTGGCCATTTTTATAAATTAGGCAATAATATAAATGCGCAGCTTCAATTTTGAAATTTTCAAAATAAAACAGACAAATACTCACATGTATTCACTCTAATATCACGTATACGTATTAGAGATCAAATGGGGTAAACGTAGGTCACCTTTCTTACCACTACAACATTATTTACACTGAATAGGAATTAAATAAAATGAAACAAGGAAATTTTTTAGATAATTTGTTTTTATTATCTCTTTTAGTCGCTTGGCGTGTATTAATAACGAGTTTTCTAATTATAATTAATATATTTAAAAATCACAGTCTTAGTTGAAGAATTGACAGCAGAAAATACTATCTGTACTCTATTCTCGTCGCAGTATTTTGAATTTCATTAATTTTATATTTATATTACAACATGGCTGTTCATCGTCATTATTAATTTCTGCCTAGTTTTTTTTTACTTCGATTCCATACATACAATATACTCTACTATCATTTACTTTTTTTCGTACAATTTGTGTATATGTGTGTGTATTATTGTTTTCTATGTACAATTATTATTAACGATACCACGTTATGTGCGTAATTCGTAGCCCAAATTTCTATTTAACAATAAACTGGTTGTCAGTCGCCTCGAACGACTTTTTGCAACTATATTTTATGGTACATTAAAAAAAAATCTGTCCAGTACTATTCGATAAATAAAAAGCGGGGCTAACGCATAATTCTTCGACGCTTATACAATTTGCAATATTTCATTATCCCTATATGGCATAATTTGTGATCAACACCGACTACGTCAATCCAATTTAACAAAAAGCTAATTAAATTTATTTAAAAAAAAACAACTTCTAAAACTCAAAACATAAGTGCCCAGCACATGAATTTCACTAAATAGATCATAATTTCCTAATTGATTTTCCCTTCACATTAATTCAAGTTTTTTCACGAACTCAAATATACTACAGATTATACAACAAAATTGAAAATTTGAAAATTTCCAATAACTGGACATTACAACTTCTCTCGTAGCAATCCTCATTAACTAGTTCATTCAATGTATCTACAGTCTTTAAATATCCTTCTATGCCTTCTTTAGAAAGAAAACAAAGTAAAAAAACTTATCTAAAAGCTTGCTTTGTTTTTTTTACTTTCAAAAAAAGAAACTTTTCAAGAGAAACATAGGTACTCGAAGTCAAACTCTTCTGGATGCGCGCAATATTTAATATTCAGCATGCATAAATAGCAATACTGCGTATAAATGGTGCTACGAGACGCACGCCATGCTCGTTGGCACCGATTTATTATTTTTTTCGTCTTCTAGGAATGTAAAACTCAAAGTAATAAAAAGAATAAACACAGCTAATCGACGTACTTCTTTGTCTATATATATAAAAAGAGGATACGGAGAACAACAGATACACGGACAAGAAAAATTGAATTTTCGTCGCAGGCTTCGAATTCCATTGAAAACAATAAAAAAATGTTTTTGGTCTAGACATGAAGCCTAATTGAATACGACGGTTGATGAGTTATTCAAGCAATGAATACGGAATTTATGAGATCTAATGATAAAAATATACAGTGACTCTATAGTTAATAAACACATCTTGATTAATAGTTGACCATATTTATAGTATCAGTTGAAAATGTAAAATAACTGATATAACTTTTAATTTATAAGTAGGACATATTAACATTGTAATTTTTATAAATCGGTTCGTAAAAATTCTGAATTCCCGAATTCAAGTAGTTCATTCGAGACTCAAAACAAGTCTCGGTATCGTAATCAGAAGAACCATTTAATACAATTCCACGTGTTTAACATCATAAAATCGATCAAAATCTTCTCGAGTCAATCTGAGTTAAACAAACCCTGCTTTAAATAAAACAACTGAATTTGTTTTCTAATGACAAATCGACTCAATTAAATTTTGTCGACAGTTCTCACTCTCCCAATGTCTCTGAATTACACCTGGCAACTCCCATTCAGCAATTCACCAAGAATCCTATCAAACCTGCTACTTCATTCAACGCGAATTCTCTCCATCTACAGTTATGCAGTAACTGCCCAATTTCCAGAGCAGCGACCACGGCAGTCGCAACGCGACATGCCACGACAACTATAATGACAACGACGACAGCAACAGTCTGCCGTCAAACGGTGATGCAGGAAATGAGCTGTTGGCACAGCTGACTGTACTGCAGTTGGTCCCCACTGATCCTGCGCATCTTGATGCCCTTGGACTCCTTCTCCTCGCTCTCGCAGACCCTCAGTTCAATCTGCACGCCACCAGGGTACTCCAGACTCAACCCGCTCCCGTCCATCTCCTGTCGTGAAAAGATGAAGCCTTTAGGCGGTGCACGAGCGTCGATGATCTGTTTGACCCGACCAAGAATCGCCTCGGAGTTAAGCCGACTTGACTCGTCGGACAACGTAACCTCGACTTCGGTTGGAACTGGCGTACCACTGAGTGGTCGGCCAATTCCTCGAGTTATGCTCGGCCTCAACGGGTCACAAGGCTCGGAAATGATGAAAGATGGAAGAGGACTGTAGTGCGGCAAGATATCTTCGAGGGAATCCGGCGACGGCGAAGGCGATGGAGAGCAGCCTACCAATGTCACCTGGCCGCCTAGAACGTCCGTCACCGAAATCTGCGGTGGCGGGGGTACCTGAGTGAAATATAAAGGGATCTATTTACGTATTTTAATCGTTCAATTGTAATTTGTTAAAAATAATAATTTTAGAGCTCAATACTATTTAACGGGTCGTATACAAATTCTTGCGGTTTAATTACTTAGAAAGAGATTAATCCGATCATGAATCAACAACCTCGTATGAAAGTACAAGATTATTTTTAAAAGATTACAAAAACACGCACGTGTGCCTTTTATTGATTTTTCCGCACTAAAAAGTCTGGAATCTATTTTCACTTATTTCAAATACAGAGGTACAAAAATACTTTTAATTTTGTGTGAATCAGTCTTTTAGCATCGAAAGCGTCCAAAAATGTTTTAATCATCGCGATGACGTTTCAAGAGTACTATTATAGGCGTTTTATTCTAGTTCTAACCTCCTATGCTAACTCAGTTAGTATAGACATTTACCCTTAATACATCGACGGGATGCTCCTCTTGAATCATATCTAATGCAGGACTATTACTAGGAGAGTAGCTAACCGGCGTGGTAGCCGGCGAGCGGTGATGCCTTAGCGGACTTAAATCTAGAGGTGTGGCAGATTGCTGCGTTGGGGTACCGTGGACTATACTACCCTGTACTGGCGCCGTCGATAATCCACTCAAACCTGAAAAAGAATTATAATTTTAATGAATTGCCCGCAAGTCGTTGAAAATTTGAGGCAAGAAAAAACGTTAGTTTTACTATTTTATAGAACTATATTCTTTAATGATCTGAATAAATAAAGATTGGCAATGACAAAAACTTATTAGCCGATGAAGAATCACATTAAATATTGAATAAAGGTAACGTTTTCAATATTATCTGAAAAGCGTACCTTGTGTAATAGCGGCAATGCCCCTCTCGTGAACAGGCGATCCAGGAATGCTCGCAGGACTATGCAGCGGCGAGGCGAGTTTTTGAAGCTGCTGGTACTCCTGCTGAAGGGCCTGAATATTCGGACCCTGTGGTCCCGAACCCTCGGAGGCACGACGTACCGGCGAGTATCGCTCGGCGTTAGTCACATGGACACTTGGCTCCTTGTACGAATCCCTGGGACCGGCTATTAGAACATAAGTCAAAAAGATTTTTGGATTAGAGACTCATACAGTTGGTGGTGTTTATTATTGCGAAAAATGTTTTTTTTTTCATACTGAAAGGAGAATACGATCGGTTTGTTTTTTTCGTAATACTGCGGCTGTACACGTTTTTCTCTAGTCTTTTTTACGACAGTTTTCTAACGAATTTCGACCAAACTTCATTTCATTAATAATTACGCGTTATCTAACGATACAGCGGATAAATACAAGAAAAATGTTTTATTTTAAGACAGCCATCGATCTTTTCTCGCTAGCCGTACTTCTATTTACCTATATCTATATATCAGATAACATGTATACACAGCAGAAAAAAAGAGCTATAACAGTTTTATTACAACCGTAAAATTAACTTATTGGAATATTAGAGCGCAGTTGCAGTAAATTTTGCTCTAAATTTTTTTTTTCATCCACTTTAATAGCATTATTCTAAAAACTCCAAAGTGGCCTTCGTCGCCAGTATATGACTTGACGAACGTCTTTTTTCTACGAACATACGTATTCTCTTCTCAAGTACAAAACAAATGCAAATAGGTCAGGTGTGTATAGGTGTGTGTGTATCCGTGTGTATGAGCGATAAACATTTACACGTGTACGTAATTTAGACACATTTTGTAAGTACATATACACTTGACGATTTTTTTCCCCTTATGTGGTTCTCGGAAATCACGACTTGGCAGGCTGCGTATACTCCGAGTCGAGAGAGCATTAATTTACAATTACGAGTCACGAATTGGGCGATAAACCGATTTTCACGAGGAAGACTAGGTACACTTTAAAAAGAGACATGGCCGCGCTCAAAAATCCATGACGCCACTGCCGATTGTGTAGATGTGCAAAACCAGAAAAAACCGAACGCTTCAGGGGGTCTGAGTGAACACACCTACCCGACCACTTTTTTTCGTTCTTTAGGTCATATAGAACCCAAAAAACCTTGGGTTCTCAAGATTAAAAAATACCTATTTTTTGCCGGGCAGTTTAAATTCTCTTATGGGAATTTAACACGGATAAATTATCGAAAACAAGCCACGATTAACTTTACCCATTCAGTGTACGAAGTTGCAATCCAAAAATGTGTATTGCTATAGGATCGAAGTATCAGAAGAGAGCTTCAATTTAAGGGCTGGTGAGTTGAAAATGGTTGCCTGGGCAAAAAGTTGTCTAGGCTTGAAAATAGTAAATAATCACGAAGAGTAAGATATTTTACGAAAATCAGCTATCTTTCTCTTATTCTTAAAATTCTTATAACTTTTGATCCGAGCGGACAATTTTAATCATCAAAAGCTCAAATTAAAGCTCTTTTCTTTTTTCGTTTAAAAAAATTGGATTAACATTTTAATTTTACGATCAGCTATGGTATATGCCTATCAATTATGGCCGTTTTTTTATGGCCGGGTAGGTGTGCTCCCAAATTTCAAATTTGTTCACTCAGACCCCCTGAAGTGTCCGGTTTTTTCTGAATTTGCACATATACGTTACAGTAATGACATCAGTAGAGCTTTCTATATTTCAACAAATTGATTGGATTCTTCGCGTTTATTACCCAATTACAACGATGCGGATAATTAAATTGTATGAAAATGTGAAATACATTGCAGACGCTCATTGTTTGAGTAATGAATGTTTTTCTTGTAACGAGATTTCGATTCATATTATTATTGAAGCTACCCGTCATGCAAACTATTTGACAATAAAATTTCATATTCATTGACAATCTCATTAACGATATATTAATAAGTAAATACTCGAATAAACGACTAAGTATTTATTTACATACATAACGAAAAACTTTTAAATGAGTTTCTACAACACACAGATCAATACGTACAACGTGACGTCTGCGACTTTCGCGACTCGTTAGACGTACAGCATAATTGATAACTTTCACATCTCCATCAAATAGAAAAAAAAATTCAACCAAAAAAGTCCAACAACTCTAATGACATACCGTCGGTCTCAGAACCACCTTTAACGATAATTTACATTGCTACGTACTTAGTCACAAGGCTTTCACAATACAGGAGCGCGCAACAAACACGCAAAGCAAGCCGACAACAACAACAACAAACAACAACAATCAAACAACATATAAGTACACATATATAAAATAAAAAGGCATAATATGGTGAATGTGTAAAAAAAATAAAGAATCGGGCGATTTACCAGTACTTGTGGGGTAAATAGAGGTTTTCCGGTGATGGGGCATTGTCGGGCCTCCTGCCCCTTTCAGATGATTCGGCAGCAGCCTCGACGGCAGGTAACACCTGTTCATTCTTTTTTCCACCTCCACGACCACCTCAGGGTTCAAAACTACATGCAGAGATGCGCGCGGATACGTGTCGCACAAACGACGTATGGCGGTGACAAGATTTTGATAGATAGAGAGGTTCAGGCGTGTACGTGTGTTCATTTGTGTGCAGTGGACACAAAACAAAACCATGCAAAACCAAACAAAGAGAACAACAAAAAATTTTTTTTGTGAACATAATAAATATCTTTCTTTTTTTATATTTAAATTTAATGAAGGTTATTGATAGACTTTTGTTATTTATTAAAACTTTGAAAATGGCTTGATTTTTCAATTACGTATATCAGTAACCTTTTACAAATGCAGGGTACCCTTGTGGAAATGCCAAAGTTGGAATAGATCCCCAAAACGTTAAAAAGTGTATTAAAATAATGCACAATGTTTTGTCACGCATTATGTGACAGCTTTTTTAATGATAAATTCAGTGTTAATGATGATATAATGGTGACACAAAATAAGACTTGAAAAAATGATAATAAATGTAAAAATGTTTATTTCAGAATGCAGAACGTCAAAGTGGAATTTGTCTTGTTAATACGAAATAAAAAATTAAAATAACTAAAAATAAATTAAGTACACAAATGAAAATACGCATAAAATCTGATCTAATCAATACAATATAAGGCTTATGACTACATTAATAGCAATATTTAAATAAGTATAGATTTATAAACATCAAACTAATACACTATACATCAAATTTACTTCAAATGCATTCCAAATATTGTCATCAAAACATAATAGGTACAGATTTATCCCTTGAATTTCTACTAGAGTACTCTGTTTAAAATACATATATAAAGTATAAATGGCTAAGTGGGCAGAAACCAATGTATATCGTAACAAGAGTAACAATAAAAATAATAACTTGTTAACTATTAACTATAGTTTGCATATAGAGTGCAGACAACGATATACATATAGCGTACTATCTTTGTTCTACGAGGCGAAAAATACGTATACATAAATATATAGTAAAAAGGAAAAAATAATCGCAATGAGCGTTTTAATAATAAGTAGGAATATAATACGGTACCTGGACGCTGCATCACTGTTGTGAGGCCGGAACGTCGACGTCTGTCACTGCCACTGCTCGACGAGCTACCTGCGCTGCTGTCGCCTCCGTTCGTACCACTACTCAGCGATGGCGAGCAAGGCGAAAGTGCAGGACTTCCAGGCTGTTAAGAATCATTTTACTTAGTATTTTCATTTTATTTTCGATTCTGGTTCATTTGAAGCTGAATACAAGACTCACAGGTTGCAAATGTTCTCTGCTGCCAGGCTGACTCCAGCTGCCCTCTTCTCCACTATTGCTACCGTGCTGTTGCTGATAGAAAACGTGCAAATTCGCTCCACCATCCGAAGCTCTTCTCCCAAAACTACTTGCTGAAATGCACAAATCACACACTCGTCAGCACGTTTTTCCACAAATTTTTAAGCCACAATAACAAAACTTCATCACTCTTACTTGCGCCCATAGCGGAGGGTGGCTTGAGCAGATGCTGGTCCTTGATTTGGAAATTTTGTGGCGGCTGGTTTTGCACCAGAGGTAAGTTGAGCGCAAGATTTGTGTGCGGCAGGAGTTGCGGATCCGCGTTCAACTGGAGATTTGGTAGGAGATGCAGTGGTGCGTAGCCCATCGGGTGTCCACAGGGATAGGCTGCATTAGCCGGCTGATGAGCCGTATCGCCTGGGCCCACCGTGTGCCGACGCGTTGCGTGGTAAGGCGTACCCATGGGTAGTTGAAGGCCACTGCGTTCCTCCATTTCGACGCCTTCCGTTTCTCCGAACTGCCGATAATAAAAGATTAGTGTTAAGATCTAGCTAAATATCGGCAAAAATGAGCTTTAAGAGAACTCGAGTTTTTTTACACTCTTGAGATTAGATAATATAGCTTATATATTATATAGACTCAGCAGACAGAATACGACTTTTATCAACTTTGGGGCAGCTTGATCAGATCTTTTTAAATTTTTCCGATTAACAAGCAATTTGCCTTAATTGTCAATCATTCGTGCAAATACATCAATAAATGATTCTAAGTATTTAAACGTATTCAACAATTCAGATTGTCTAATGAATGACACAGTGACGAAGATAAAAAAAATTAATTTCAAAAAAGAAAATTGTCCCATGTTACACAATTTGAAAACCACGTAAAAAACACATTCCCGTCAAAACACAATCCAGTAAATCACGTCTCCACATCAGTCGCCAGTTCATTCTCCCAATGTCAAGCGGTCCCCTCCACGTGAACCTTCGAAAAGCACGAGTCACTCGTTCGCAGACGGTAATTACCTTCTCGAGCTGATGAGCGTCGTCGGGCACGTAGCCGCCAGGCACGTTCTGTATGCTGGGCACGCTCGTCACCGCGTTCTCCAATTGATCGCAGAGCAAATTGTAAATTGCCGAGACGTGATTGAAGGCGTTGCCCTGGACAGCTTGCAGCAGCGTGTCGATGTCGAGGCCCGGCAGCTTAAGCATGCTCTCGATCACGAGCTGGTTTAGCTGTTGCGGTACTATCGAATCGCCGTTGAGACTGATGCTCTCGGACTCGGCTTCCGTGGGTTGGCCGCCTTCACCGAACATCCACTGATGCGACAGGATCTGTGAGATGCTGAGACGTCGTTCCGGCTCTACCACCAGCATATGCCTTATCAGCCACTCGCACTCTGTTGAAGATAATGAGATATCAAACATTGCATTTTATGAAAATTTAGTTTTTCCCGTGAAAAGGGAAAGTTCGAATGAAAGCAGCATAAAATATTGTTATGTAAGATAAAAACTTAGTGACTGGGAAGAAATATATTTTAAGCACTTTTTTTCAAGAAAATTGTTTAATTTTATTATATGAAAGGCACGATATTTTATCTGATTTATTATTAATTGTATGCTTCAATAGAAATTAGACTTCACCGGCTCTTATCACTCGATTTTATCCATCTTAAAAATAAATATTAAATAAACAAATTTTAACAACTATTAGCCCGCAAATTTTACTTTTGATTTTTCAACATTTGTTCAAAAAATTTCTTACAGCCCTATCGTTCAAAAGCTATGCAAAAATTATTTTCCGTATAGATTCGCATAATTGGCAAAAAAGATGTGTACCCCTGGTGGGACTCGAACCCACAATCCCCGGTTTAGGAGACCGATGCCTTATCCATTAGGCCACAGGGGCTCACGATGATATATAGTTTCTTCACATCTAACTGCCGATAGGCGATGTTACCGCCTTGTTTTGCTAGCCGCTCCTCACTTATCAATAGAGGCGATACTGCTTTACATAGTCATAAGAATGTCTCGCGCTGTAGCTTACAATGTTTCTTAGACGAGAATTGGATGTCTACACGTGCAAGAACGTGTAAACATTATGTTTTGGATGAGTCGCATTATTCGTTAATACTGCTTAACATAGACATAAAAATGTCTCGTTCTATAGCCTACAATGTTTCTTAGTTGAGAATTGGATGTGTATACGTGCATGAACGTGTAAACATTATGTTTTGGATGAGTCGCATTATTCGTCAATATTTAAACATTTTTTTGAAATTCGTATTTTCTAGCGAGTCAAAGAAGCTTTTGCCCATCATTGACTTAGATATAGATAATTTTAATTATTATTACCAGATAAAAAATACGTTTCAACTTTTTAACATACCTGCAGACATGAAAAAAGGTATCCTAAATTTCCCTGAAATCACTACAGATCTGAGTGATTGCATAGTGGGTCCATCAAATGGTAAAACTCCACAAACTAATACATATAGTACAACTCCCAGGCTCTGCAATAGAATGATACAATTATATAAAATCATATTTGAGGTTTGAGATAAAAGACATACTATAAAATAATTTACTAATGATATTTACCCAAACATCTGCTCTAGGACCATCATATTGTCTCCCTTCGAAGATTTCTGGTGCTGCATAGGGTGGTGAACCGCACCAAGTGCTCAAAGGTACACCTGGCTTAAATTCATTGCTGAATCCAAAATCTGCTAATTTAATATTGTTGTCTGCATCCAGCAACAGATTTTCAGCCTAAAAAAATAATATATTAATTATAGATTAATTGATTGTGGAATAAGCAATTTTATTGTAGTCTTAAAAATTCAACAACTCTTAAGCAAACAACCTTTTGAGTATAAGAACATTAACATCAATTTAATTTGAAAGATATTGCAATTGCAATTGCAATATCTTTCAAATTTCATTTCAAAGAAATTGCAATATATAGTTTACAATTGATAAAATGCATGATATATATGTATGTATGACAATTATAAGCAGGTCAATCAATTTAAGGAGGTAATGTTGTTTAATCCTCACTGTGACTTAAGTTGATCAAGACAATCAGTTTATTTTTATTTTATTTGAAAGGAATAATTATTCAATTGCAAACAACTACTTTTTGATTAATTTGTATAATTTGCTAACTTATTTGTCTGATATTAATTTTTACAATCTAAGAATATGTGTGATTCCAATTTAGGCCCTAATTTAAGCATTGGGCTATAAAACTACTGCATAAATAAAATCAATAAATACATGTATGAATAGAGTACATATATCTGATACAATCATAACCTTGTAAGATGGTTTGAGTCTCTACCTTAAATGAAACATTCCAATAATACCTTAAGATCTCGATGAACAACTCTTTGTTGATGAAGGTAACGAACTGCTTGAACAATTTGACGAAAGATTCTTCTTGCTTCTGGCTCTACCATCCTACCATTCCTAACTAAGTGATCAAATATTTCACCACCAGGTGCGTACTCAGTCACTAAGTATATCATTTTTTCTGTCTCCATCACTTGATATAGTCTAATTATGTGTGGATGCCTCAGTCTCTTCATTATGTGCACTTCCCGAAATATTTTTGCTAGGTTCTCCTCGTTCAGCTTGGTCTTGTCTATAATTTTAATGGCCACCTGTAAAAATGTTGAAATGTCATCGCATTGCAATCTTTATAGCTGCTCATAAATAGTTCAAGTGTATTGATTTGATCTTGAACATTCTTGTTAAATATAAACCCTGCGCCAAAATATTGTTTGAATAAACAAATGACTCTAAATTAAATTATTGCTCTCTCAGCATTGAATCTGAATTTCCTTGAGACCAAACTACTTTTCCCCACTGAATCCCACCCTCAACTCCAAAATCAAAATTAGCCCAATAAAAACTATTGCACCAGACAGTCAGCGCTCTCCAGAAGCCTGTTGTACTCATAATTCTCAATGACTTTCTCTCTCTCTCTCTCTCTCTCTCTCTCTCTCCCACCCATAAGTGTGTCTAATGCATTCGCAAAGACAAACACAGCCGCGCTCGAAGAAAAACAAGCCAGCGTGAAAATTAAAAAAACAAATACGCGCTGACATCACAAAGCCTCTAAAAAAACAAAAAAAATTGCAGAGTAAGAGAGCCCTTTAAACGTCATATCCATACAAATATAGCTATCCGTCCCTCGCTCCATTTCTCTCTCTCGCGCTCTCTCTCTCTCTCTCTCTCTCTCTCTCTCTCTCTCTTCGTATGACGTAAAGGGAATCATGCGCCAAATGTGCGTACGTATCCGGCAATTTCTCGAGCTTGCGTCCCGTCGAGCGGAAAATCGCTCGGCGCGAGCAAGTGAGCGCGAGAGAGAGAGAAAAAGAAGATAGAAATTAAGAATGCTCGCAGACGTACATGCACACGCAGACGGTCGCGTGATATTCGTAAACACGCGCTGAGTACGATCCTCCATCTCTCTCTCTCTCTCTCTCTCTCTCTTTTACATACTCGCTCGCTCAATCGAGTCGAACTTTCTCTGTCGCTCTCCATTCATTCGCGGCTTCTTATCGGCTAGAGGCAAAAATTTTCGAGAAGCTCGCTGCATAGACGAGGAGAAAAAAAAATTCTATCATTATGTACATTGCGCCGAGAGAGATGCGGTCGTGTGCGTGACAGTTGGCGAGGCCTCGCTGATCATGCGAGAGGGAGAGAGAGAGAGAAAGTCAGTCCGTGTACTGATAAAGTACGAGCAGATGGGAGCAAGGAGGGGAGAGAGAGGGATATACTACACACTCACACACGCAGAGCGAGAGAGCGAGCGACGAGAAAATAAAAAAGCTCCTCTCTCTCTCGACGGTGTGGGCAGCGGAGTGTATATAGCAATCGAAGAACAACTTCTTCGATTATGTTTTTCTGCAGCGAACACGCACGTACACACACACACACACACCCAAGAGAGAGAAACGTGTACACAACACAGAGAAAGAGAGGGAGAGCAATTGTCACCTTGGATTTCGTGACGACGTGGGTGGCCATCTTGACGACGGCGAAGTTGCCCTTGCCGATCGTCTTCTCGAGCTCATAGTAGCCGACGCGGATGAGCTTGTTAACGGGGAACTGCTGCTGCTGCTGATTCCCCGCTGTCGAGCTCGCGGATGCCATTTTCACTGCGTTCTCTCGCGCGGCGCCCCACGAGAGCGCGCACACGATAAATATCTTGATATCTACTGCTGCTGGTGCTGCTGCTGTTGCACTCGTGAGTTTCGCGGCGTGTATATATGTTTGTTATATATACGCGAGTAGCATACGACCGCGGCGGCGGCGGTGGCGGCGGCGACGATGCGTATGCACGAATGAGATACTTAATACAAACTACTTAATAGGTACTTTGGGGAGTGTATTGTACAACGCGACGATGATCAACGGGTTGATCTATATACGGGCAAGAAAGGGAGAAAAGATGTCGTTCGTTCACTCGCGCACGGCGGCGGCCGCCAGCTTGCTGAGCGACTGACTGACTCGGCCGCCGCGAATCGCGATTATTGTTGTGTCTCCGAGCGATAGCGCCCCTACTGGATACGCGAGTGCCTCTACGGCGGCAGCTGTAGGATATATAAGTAGTGTACTGTATGCTAGCTATAGACGGATGTGCGGGAGTTTGTGACGCGTAATGAGGAGTGGTTGGCTGACCGTCAGGATTTTTGAATCGTTCGATCGTTTCTGCGTATAATTTTTGTTTTGACTGTTACTACTTACTTAAACTTCAATCTTTTGCAGTGTTGACACCTTGGTATTATGTCTGCCTATTTACGGTTTCTTTTGTGCAACAAATGGATTTTTTAGAGTGCACGTGTATACTCTTTTGCGCTTTAAATATAAATAAGTAGGGTAAAGGCACTATAGTAGTCGCCGTTGGATACTTAGTGGTCGGCCATTTCAGCTGTATATTTAGTTTTAAAAGACTAAACGAAAAAAGTAATATCGAAAATTTGTTCAATGGATACTGTAGCACAATTTAAAAAAGGGTATACGACGAAATAAAACAGAAAAAGTACCTCCTCTATTTGCATTCATATAATGGCCGACCACTGGTCTTAATCAGAAAGTTCATGCACTAGTAGTCGGACACTTTTTTATATACTTTCAAATAAGTAAATTTGAATTTTTTTACGCAATGAAATAAGTTTGAATGGGGCAGACAAGTTTTATAGATTTGTATCGAACTAATTATTTTGCCTAATAACCGAAATTTATTTAATTAAAGTATTATATTTAATTAAATTTTGCGGTTGCAAAATTTTCTGTCTTGCAGATCTTAATCTAAAACAAGCATTATTGTATGCCAGAGGAATTCACTAACTCCTATAAAGCTAACACGAAAGGTATGTATCATTTATAAAAATACAGACTTATTAATATATATATATATATATATATATATATTTTAATTAAAAACAAGGTAAATGTATAATTATATGAAAATAAAATAAAATACAGCTGCTTACAATACTGCAGTTTATCGCCTGCGATAGACGATATGAAACGGCATGAGCCAAGACAGATGCTCTCTTGGCTCATATGTGCTCACGTGGTCGGGCCGAAATCACGGAACTATAGGCAACTGCGCTATAGCTGAATACGATCGAAGCCCGCATCAGTCGCGCAAAGCCGGCGAGTCACGACGGACGCTTTGAGCAGCTTTTCTTACTTTTCTTCATTCGAATCTCCAAAGACATCGTCATGTGTGGACTGTGGGCTCTATTTGGTCTCGACACCAATTCCCTCACCTGCGTCTGCGACAACTTCTCCAAGATTTCGCACAGGGGACCGGACGCTTTTAAGATCGAGCACGACAGTCGGGTCAAGGTGAGGACGGCTTTTTGTAAATTTCATGTTTTTTTAAAAAAGATTCGGGGGATGACAGTGAATTTGGACTGTTGCAGAATGCTTACCTGGGATTCCATAGGCTGTCGATTGTCGATGGACTGTGCGGAATGCAACCTATCAGGGTGTTCAAGTATCCCCTGCTGTTCCTGTTGTGTAACGGAGAGATTTACAACTACAAAAGTGTGGGTGTGCTTATTTTTAGACATGCTATGGTATTATCTGGATTGTTGATTTAACACATTTGATTGATTATTTGTAGTTGAGCAAGGAGTACGGTTTTGAATACTCAACGAAATGTGATATCGAGGTACTCATGCATCTGTACGCCACCAAGGGTGCCGATGGTGTCTGTAAGTCTCTGGATGGTGTATTTGCATTCTGCCTATTGGACATTGAAAAGAGGAAAATTTTACTTGGCAGAGATCCATATGGTGTCAGGCCTCTGTTTAGAGTGGTCACTGCTAATGGCCAATTGGCTGTGTCTTCTGAAAGTAAAGTATGTTAAATCTTTTATTCATCAATAGAAATGTTACAAAATTTCATATTTTAATAAAGTTTGTAAATATTTGACGTTGTAGGCATTGACAGGAATCGCAAACCTCTTGACAGGAGATCATGTGGTAGAACCATTCCTACCAGGAACGTTTGAAGAATATGATCTTTTAGAGGATGGTCATGTCAAGTTTATCAGGAGGGAGAGGTACCATGAGCCTGGACAGAAACCAAGCTTCACTACCTTTGTTCCCTGGAATGGTAATTTTTTTTTTACCACTTCATTAAAAATTCATGAAGCTCATTAATTCACATCACGTTTTACTTTTAGAGCTGAGTTCAAAAGATATTCACGAGAATATCAGAAAATTATTCTCAGCTGCTGTGGAAAAACGTTTGATGGCCGATAGAAGAATAGGATGCATGTTGTCAGGAGGCTTGGATTCCAGTTTAGTGGCTGCCTTGCTTGTAAAATATGCCAAACAGCACAACTTGCCATACAAAATTCAGAGCTTCTCCATTGGTATGGAGGGCAGTCCAGATATTCTGGCAGCAAGACAGGTAATAAAATTTGCATATGTTTTCATCAGTAGTTACGCAACTGGATTGAGATTTGTGCTGATAACAAGCAAAACATTTGCAGGTCGCTGATCACATTGGCACTGAACATCACGAGATAATTATCACGCAAAAGGATATAACAGATGTACTAGAGAAAGTTATTTATTACACTGAAACTTTTGACATTACTACCATCAGAGCTTCCATTGGGTAAAATATTCTGTTTCATTGTACACAGTGATGAATTAATTTCAGTCATGTTCAACAAACTAATTTTTGTTTTAGAATGTACCTAATTTCGAGATACATCAAAAACAACACAGAAACCACAGTAATCTTCAGTGGTGAGGGTGCTGATGAATTGGCACAGGGCTATATTTACTTCAGAGATGCACCAAGTGCGTTTGACGGTCACAAAGAATCTCTAAGACTGCTAAAAGATATTTACTTGTACGACGGACTTCGTGCCGATCGGACAACCAGTGCATTTAGTCTGGAATTGAGAGTACCATTTTTGGACTTGCAATGGACTAACTACTATCTATCGCTTGACCCGTCTATGCGACAACCACAAAGTAATGAAACAATTCGTTTAATTATTCATAAAATCGGGTGCGACAAACGTCTTATGCCTAATAATATTAATTTTGTTAGACGGTGTGGAGAAACATTTACTCAGATCTGCATTTGATGGAACTGGTTTGCTGCCAGCAAACATTCTGTGGAGAGGCAAAGAGGCATTTAGCGACGGCGTGACAAGCGTAAAAAAGAGCCTGTTTCAAATAATCGACGAAATCGTTCAAGAAAGAGTTCAAGACGAGGATCTACAAGCTGCCTATGAAAAATACCCGCATTGCACACCAAAGACAAAAGAAGCATACTATTACAGGTGAAGAGTCAAAAACTATTTCATTTGCACTCATCGAAACTTCGAAATTATTCTCGCTAATAACGCATTATTATACACAGGAAAGTTTTTGAATCTCATTACGGCGGATACGCGGAATCTCTAATACCATACTATTGGATGCCTCAGTGGGTCAAAGGCGTGACGGATCCTTCGGCTCGCTTCATCTCTCACTACGAGAACAAGAACAAAGTGTAAATACGTTATTTGATTATGACTTATTTTTTGTACAACGCTCGTTGAACGAGAGACTGTTAAAACTTGTTAATAATAAGTTTATAAAAAAAGCCAAGGAAAAATATTCTCTGACTCAACGCATACACGTACAAACGAACTCTGTTATCGTCTACTCTACTTTTTGTTTCGCAACTTTGTTTGTAAAGTTCTTTGACACGAGCATTAATTATTCAGTATTTGGGTTCACGCATTTATCACTTGAAAAAGAGTAGATTTGACTAATAAGGCTCAACCTGAAAATCTTCGTATTTTGTATAAGCGCGTTATCGTCCGACGTCTGGCATTGCATATCTTGTTTGAGCAGTTGTTTTTTGCATTGTGAACGTTGAAATTTGTTATAAAAATCACGGAGACACACGCGGAAAGTGCAGATCAATACAGCGAAACGTCAAAAAAAAAAATGTACCCCTGGTGGGACTCGAACCCACAATCCCCGGTTTAGGAGACCGATGCCTTATCCATTAGGCCACAGGGGCTTGCGACGATAATTGTCTTCAGCAAAACGACGCCCCGTACAGGCTGATTGTTGTCTAAAAATCAACAAATATTTCTAAAAAAATTGAAAAATTATTTTCTATTGAATTCAAAGACTATTTGTTGCTTGAAAATGCCTTTCAAAATACCTTGCTCCGAAATGAATTTCGTAGCAAGAGTAGATACGTTAATTTTAAATTAGTTTGTTCATAAATTTGCAAAAATATTCATTTCATGAACGATTTATAACGTTGTCTTTGTATAAATAACAAAATACTGTCGAAAAAAGCAAATTTTATTGTACAGGCATGTCATATAGCTTGCTGTAGCATCGCAGAGAATCTCGTTTTATACAAACACATACGTCACGCGCACAAGTAAAAAGACACGAGTCGACGAGGAGACGACACAGAATATACTACGTGACTGTGCTTATTGAACTCTCGCATATTATATGCTTGTAATAAGTTTGCATATTTGCAGGCGCAATTTTCACTCTTTTTTACAGTACACCTTTTTTATTATTCGTTGACATTTTTCAGAAAGGGATCAATAAATAATTTTAATGATTTTACTTTTTAGTTTTGATTGGAGAAGGAAAAACTTATATTGATGAGTGTGATAACAAAAATTGCAATTTAAACTAACAGTTAAAAAGAATATAATATATAGTTTTGTATAATTACTTCTGTATTATTATATATACAGTACGTAGTATAATTCAACAATCTATAGGTATACGAAAAAAATGTTATCTTTAAGAACCAGTTAGGCACTGAATAAATAAAAGGATAACACGGATTAACGAGGGTATGGCACCCCCCTACCCCAGCCTATAAAAGTATATTTTTTGTAATAATAAAAATACTGACCGATGTATTTTAATTAGCTCTATCCAAAAACATAGCCAGATTAAACTGCTCCACCTTATATTTCTAATGAAAAATCAATAAAGATTAGGGAAAAAAAATAAATTATCTTAATTTTGATACAGCCATATCTTTTTAAATAAACAATATTTCAAACTGCTCCAAACTGCTCCAAACTGCTCTACATCCATATAATACTGCTCCATAATAATTTTTATCGGCTCCGCTATAGTTAACTGCAAAATAAGTAAAATTCATTTTGTCAGAAATGAGCTGACTGAAGCGCGTAGCGCGCAGGCGCGGATCTCATTCATTGCCGCATTGTCGGGATAAAGTTTGAATTAATTTCAAGGTGAGCAATTAATTTATATGACAAGATTAAACAATTTAGAAAATAGTGTAGGTAACTGAGATGGAAAATAAATGAACCAAGTAACTTAATACAAGTACTTAATGATGTTATTGTTGTTGATTTTGTAAAAATATTCTTACGTTTCATAAGTACTCGAACACATATTTCCTTGTTTTCGAGAATTTGTGACCCCCAGGGCTATCTATAGGTACTGACGCTAACCCACAATCTTAATACACAAGCTATATATAAGTACTTAACTTATAACCTATAAATATATTTCTTTCGGAACTTGGAGCATGTACCGTTTCGGAGCACAATACTTATTTGTTTATTAATCACATAATATAAATAATCAATATATCACATAATATAAATTTATTTTTGGAACAGTGATTCGCGCGGATAATTAGATCAGAATCTTCTCTAAGTTATGGAAATTTGAAGTTGAATAAATTTATTTTACTGTATTGATATTAGTAAACTTGAAAATATATACTTTTCGATGCAGTGTGTGTCAAGTGCCGCTTTACGCGTCATAGGAATTTTTAGTCGCAGTTTACACACCCTGAATTGAAAAACAATATTTGATGCACGTGCGAAAGATAACTCTCCCACTCGTTTGACTGGCAACCTCACACGCGTGCCAGAATCAACTCTTTCTCACTACCATCATAAATAAGTATTATAAAACTACCATCGCTATTTCTTAGATTATCATAGATTATTTGACTAAAAATCTCCTTCTTATAGTTAATACAGTGGCACCTAAGGCAGAATCTAAAATAAAATACGTTTTCATTAAACACATTGGCAATAAATAATAATAAAAAAATTTATTTCGTTAGAAACTTAGTTTGTAACACATGAATTCTTTACCTTAATTTAAACTTTATCCCGGCAATACGGCAATGAATGAGATCCGCGCCTGCGCGCTACGAGCTTCAGTCAGCTCATTTCTGACAAAATGAATTTTACTTATTTTGCAGTTAACTATAGCGGAGCCGATAAAAATTATTATGGAGAAGTATTATATGGATGTAGAGCAGTTTGAAATATTGTTTATTTAAAAAGATATGGCTGTATCAAAATTAAGATAAATTATTTTTTTTCCCAAATCTTTATTGACTTTTCATTAGAAATATAAGGTGGAGCAGTTTAATCTGGCTATGTTTTTGGATAGAGCTAATTAAAATACATCGGTCAGTATTTTTATTATTACAAAAAATATACTTTTATAGGCTGGGGTAGGGGGGTGGACATGGCGGTTTTCCGATCGCACGTGCTTGTGACGTCACGATAACTATACAATTTTCCCACGTGTGACGCAATTAATGTCGCAGATGTAATATATAGCAATATAAGTAGTTATAATGCATGCGTCACAAGCTCCTCGAATCATTTATTCAGTGAGCCATAAGGGGACGACCAATACAAATCGTTCGAACGCGTATGCTTTGGAATATCGGAAGCTATAAAATTATTTAGTGCAAAGATAACACAATAGTCACGATCCATAAACGTCAATGTTTCGATTCGATTTACATTAAAAATGTTTTAAATATACCTATAACGCTATTTCATATAGCTAAGATTATTCATTTGAAAATTTTTCTAAATCACAATGACTGTTTTACCACGTTGTGTTCAACTCTATAAAAGTACTTAAATCATCATTAAAAAACAACATCGACAATCAAATCCCAATTCAAAAACTCCCGCCACGCGTTATTCCACCTGACTCGAGATCCACGTGACCTAACCGCTTGCGCATGTCGCGCGGGAAAACAACGCGGCAACGTCGCCGAAATCGCGCGCTTTTTCTCTCCCAACAGTCACTCACTCCACTACGCCAGCAGTAGATCCCGCGAGAACGACCGTTGCACATTGCGTTGCGTCCACCACACTTCACACACGCTCTCCCAAAAAACGCATCAGTTCTGTTCTTCATTCTCTCTCTCCCTCTCCCCCGCCTGCATTCTTTTCTTAGCCTACTCGCAGCACGTTTCCTTTGCCGAAAAGTTGTCGTAATACAGCTGCACTTTAACCAGTGGCAGCCTCGTTCTCGGAGAATAAAAAACAGCTGAGCCAGGTCGACGACGACGACGACGATGTCGCAGCAGTCGGTCACGGCGTATTTCCACACGAGGAAGCGCCGGGCCAGCGAGGAACTCCGAGCCAAGTCGAAGGTTCTAATCCTCGACGACAATGATAGAAGGCAAGTCCTCGACCTGATCCCAGAGGACAATTCCACCAGATCATCCGAGCATCAGACTCAACCAGTCAAGAGCAATAAGGTACGGAATTCGTTGACTTTTTTTCTGCTGGTTTTGTTCGATGTATTGCGTCGTGGCTTTCTGGGTAGGGCCTTTGTGCGTGCAGGGTTGGGGAATTTCCGTTAGGGATTTAAAGGGATGCTATGCGACTGCTCCGAAATGGAGTCGCGGATTCGTCGAGTTTTCCGAACGGCTTTTCTGAGACTTGGAATACTTTTTTGATGGATTAATTGTATCATTCGAACGGATGATTGTAATGTTTTAGATTTTATTTTTATTTATTGAATTGCAGGGAGATTATTATTATTGAAGGCCGAATTGCAATTGCAATGGAGATAAATGTTGAACGACTTCGATTGTTTACAATAATCAAGCGTTGCTTCTTGTTGTAGAATTAACGCATAATATGGTTTTTTTTTTTCAAAATTTCAAGTAAACATTTTATTTTTATCGTCCGCGAATTACTGCGCAAATGATTCGAGGAATTAATCACTTATCTTGACATGCAAAATTTAAAAATACATCTCTTTATCTGAACTTTTCTGATGATGGCCAACTTATTTTCACCTTGGTTTCTGAATTGATATGTTTGTTGCCCTCACTCGTTTGTTTATTTGTCGGCAACTAGCTAGGCGTACCATTATTTTTATAAAAAAAATTTCTAAAATGATTGTATGCATTGTAGTGGTGGTAAAAAGTTTAACTTTAATAATTTGCAATCCAAACTTAATACCATGTATAAGTTTTAATAAAATTAATTTCTAGTTGTTGTAATTTACTGTTTAGAAAAAAATGTAAAAACATTTTACAGATTCAACTATAGGGACAAAAATTTCATTTGTATGTCAATTTTATTTTATAACACTTTTCGATGTGTTTCTTTTTCTGTTCCAAAAAGATGTGGTATTTAGATTAGTGTTCCAATGATTGAAAGAGCACAAATGAAACCAGTGTGGCTGAGTTGTAGCAATAAATGTTATGAGCAGCTTGAAAAATTTTCTGACAATGCATTTTTTCTTGCATTGCCAAATGCCTTGTTATATAAACTTTAAACATAACAGCTTACATTGATGGTTCATTTGTAAAGAAGCAGACTTATGAATTGGAGTTACAAATGCATAAAATATTTATCTTTAAAACTGTTTATTTGTGCTTTTGGTGTATTTTGTAATTTAATGTTTATCTTCCTGTGTCAACATTAATTATAATTTTTCTTACTTGCAGAGCAAAATGGAAACAAAGAAAGACATGGTGGCAAGAAATTTGCAATTCGACTTGAGCTCCAAATCATCAAAATCAACCTCTAGATCAAGAGCAACGAGGGCCAATGCAAAGAAAACCATTGTACTTGAGGATGGCCAGACTGACATTCGTGAAACTCTGCTAAAGGTCAATAAGGAAATTGAAGAAGATAAAAATGATGTGTTTGAGAAATTAGGATGTTTGAGCCCTAAAAAATCAACGAAAAAACGTGTAACTAAGACTGTTAAACCTAGTCAAGCTGAAGAGAAGATTCAGGAGCCTGCCTATTTCAAGACTCCCACTAAAGAGTCACCAATGAAAAACAAAGACATGAGTTTGGATGAAATAAAAGCCAAGATAACTACTAGCTCAAGAATAGCTGAGCTCAGAGCTAGGATTAATAAGTTCAAGAGCTGTGAAGATAAGTTAGAGAAACTAAATCAAATGCAGCAAGACAGAAAAGAGCAAGCAAAGAAAGACGAAGAAAGAGTGAAAATTAAGGAGTTTGAACGTATACAGCTTGAAATTCCAGTGAGTCCTCAAAAATCTCTTCAATCGCCCAACAAGTTCTTCAGTCCTACCAAGACAATTCAGCTCTCGCCTAAAGCCAGTCCGGCACGTCGTCTGCTTTTTGAGCCTAAAGAAGCTCCTGCCAGTCCAGTCAAGGGTAGTCCCACTAAAACGCCAGCTTATCAAAAATACCAGTCTTTGGTGGATACAGGAGGAAAAGCTCTCGCTTTACCCTACAAATACCGATTCTTGGCAGAAGTATTCTGTAACATTGATATCGTTGCTGCGATGTTATACAACCGCAATGAAAATATTACATTCTCGAAACTCAGGCCTGCCATTCAAGAATTGGTGCGGCATGACTTCAGACTCGAGCATCTGGCTCAGGTAAAAAATTCATTTTTTTTTAATTTAAAAAAAATTTGTTGATTCCAATTTAAAACATATAGGTAGTATTTATTTCTTATCTATGGTATACTGCTTGTATAGCTTGTAGTATAAAAACACAGGTAGTACTACAAGTTGTATAGAATCATATCTAAGTAAACAGAGAAAGTTTTATGTTTAGAAGTGTTAGTTCAACTAATAGTAATAGATTCAAAATTCTAAAATATCATTAGAATGTTTCTTAAAATACTCGTGTTATAATTTTATTTGAATTAAAATTTGTTATGATTTTGTCTTATTACAAAAAGTCATCAAAAATCATATTTTTGTTATATTTAATTTCCAAAAAAAAATATAACCACTTAATAATTCATTTCTTTGTAGATTAAAACCATTTACCCAGATGCTTTCAACTTCCAACAAACAAAAATGCGCGGCTTTGGTGTTAATAATACTGAAAAGTATGAGCTTGTAATTACTCCGTTCGCCGAACTCGAAATGGAGAAGAGTGGCAGGAACACCCCAGATGCAGATAACGTTTTGAAATCCGCCCAAGAAACCAGCATGGGACCAAACGTCATGTTGGAACGTAAACGCAAGTTCTACAACGCACTACTAGATATTATGAAAGACGAGCACGAGAAGTTCCTACGAAGTCTTGACCCACCCATGGTCATACCCAAAGACAAGATTACCAGATGGCATCCAGAGTTCGATATCGAGGCTTGTAAAGATATCGAGAAGTCGGAATTACCTAAGCCACCGACTCAAGAAAAGCTTGCGACTGCCAAAGACGTGCTGGAAAAGGCAAACATAATGTTCAATAACAGTTCGCGTATGCAGAAAGCTATTGAAATGCTAGCGGATAATCGGGCGAAGATGGACAATGCTACGATTACGAATACAGGTAAATATTTTTTTTTTTTAAACAATCAAACTTCAAATCCTATATGTATATTTTGCAACGAAGAATATATTTGAGATTGACTATAAAGTGAGTTTTTTAAATTTCCAAAGGCTATGATAAATTTATAAATTTCAGAATTGCCAGGAACGACAGAGCCCTTACGAAACGTGGACATCTCAATTGTGGACACACCACCTGCCACCCCCAAGACGATAAAGCCTTCTACAAATCCACTTCTGAAAGGAATACCACTCTCCCTGCTTGAGAAAGTACGAGCGAAACAAGCGGCCAAAGCCATGGAGATGATGACCCGTTCGATTGACCAGAGTAAGGAAGCGGTTATGTACACCAGACTACCAGAAATGGCGAAGATTTTACGAAATATTTTCGTCTCTGAGAAGAAAGGCGTACTACCTCTTGAATTCGCCGTGAAAAAACTCGACGACTCGTACAGAACGAAACTCACCTTAAACGAGCTCCAAGAGCACATAAGGCTAATGAGCAAGCTCCTACCTCTATGGGCGACGATACCCGTCGTGCGGAAAGTTGAATATTTGAAACTCGCCAAGGACTTCGATATGACTAAGGTCATAAAAAGACTGGAGGTGCTGGCTGATGAAAAAGTATGATCATCAAGCGCGAGAACCTAGGACTTAAGTATGATAGTTTGATAAAAAAGGTGCATCTTACGGGATTTCGATTGACTTTTAGAACTGCGAGTTATTTTACAGACTGTAGTGATTTATTGTTGGTACTGAAGCTATGTCGTTTTTACTAGATGAGTCGTCCCGTGTTTACAATAATCTATTTTCATATCGCAGCTTTTTTCACATCTGTTTATCATTGTCTTTCGTTTAGAATAAAGATTTTTCTCAAGCTTATAAAAGGATTTTTCATTTGATTTCGAATTCTCACGGTTAAACGTGAAATTTGTCTGCTTTTATTTTTTTAGATTACGAAATAAATATTAGACGCGAAGAATGCTGCGACTGCATTTAAAACAAAAATAGTTTATTGTAAAACTCTAATTTTCGCTAATACGTATTCAAGTCTACGACCGTATATTATATTAAATAAAATACACCACAATAACTAACAGTTCTTGAACATGCCGTAAGATGTACTTTTCTCATCAAAAGAGCGTGATAGGAATTTCGGCAATAATAATTATTTTTATATATAAGACTTAACTATAGCTATATATTTACATATTTTTTTGTATAATGTAAAAATGCGTATAGTACTAATGTACTGCAAAATTGCAGATGAACTTTGGGAATGAATTTTCGCGACTATGAAAAGCATGACTTTGTATTCAATTTTTTACCAGTATGTAGTATAGTTTGCACACATGTATAGCCAACGATATTTTATATAATAAGAGTATGCAATAAACGTGTATAAAATGGGATCATATTTTGCAGTTACTATGGACAAAAGGTTTTGATAAATATGCTGATTATATTAATAATAATCAAAATTTTTATTGTAAAAAAGTTACTAAAAAATCTCTGTAACAATAGTTTGTGGACCACATATATACATGTAATACAGAATTAAATAATTTCTTATAATTAGTTCGATGTTCGAGGCGAGAGTTAATAATGCTATGCAACTATGTTACGCAACATTGATATTCGATTTTTGCAAAACGTAAACGATCATAGAAAATCGCTTTTGCCATTCATCCAAAGTAGCTCCATAAACAGTCTTGTCGCAGAATATCTTGGAGACTACCTCACGCACAGTTTGGTTGGACCTAAAACAAATACAGTGCAATTTAGTTAAATTTAAATAAATGTCTATTTATTATACCTATCCCTTAACTAAACTCACCAAGTCTTTAAGATTTGCTCAAATTCCACACTATGTTGTTGAGCTTTCTGGCAGGCAGAATCAGTTAATCTCAATAAGTCAAGTATACCACGATGTGGAAAGGCAACTGTAGTTGGAGAATCCAACGGAGATTCTGGAAAATCTTCGTTTATGTCCCAAACTTCTTCACTCATTCGTTTATTTAACGACGCATTGATTATGAACGTCTTGTACAAGTCTATCAGATAAAAAACAGGCACTCGCAACATCGGAAAGTTCGACACTTTGTCACCACAGATTGGTGCATCTACGGTCAACGAAGCTTTAGCAAAACACGTTCGTAACTGCTTGTATGCACCAGTTTCTCCTTTGAGCATAATCTTTCTTAACGCATCGACGTTGATATTGTTATAGAAGTCGATCAACTCGGTGTTTAATTCGATATCAAGCCATTGGCTTTCTTCGTTTGTTTGAAGCAACTGAAGTTTTTCAAGTTCATTAACTAGTGATTCTTTCGTTTTTGTGATCAATGCTCCAGATGACTTTAAAAGTCCAAAGGCATTTTGAATTTCTTGGACACGGTCAGCCTGTAAAAGTAAACAAATTTATAAATTGAAAGAATTTATGCATTTGGGAAATAATTATTAAAAGTATAATTTACTATTTGGCTATCAATAGTCTTTATTTCTGCAATCAATTGCATCAAAACTTCGTCCACACTGATGCTGTCTACTGGTAAGTGTTCTTCAAGTGCCTGCATTTCTTTTTGAAATTCAAACTGCAAAACTTCTAATTTTTTAACTTCTAACGCCAATGGCAACCAATCAGTTAACTCTGGGCGCTGTTCTTCGATTATTTGCTGAAAACGCAAATAGTTGCATTTTGTAGAGTTATAGAAGTTATAAAACCATAATATTAATAAGTGTGACTCACTTCAATTTTTTCGACATATTCCATGGTTGTCAACTCATTATTCCTCATTCTTCCATTGCGTAAAAAACGTTTGGCTACGCTGTCAATGTGTTCACTGCAAATTTTTGCAATGCCAGTATCTATAATACCTCTGCTTTGACTTGAATCATCTTCAGTTTCTTCAATGTCTAAATGAATGATAAAATCTGTATAGTGAGATCTTGCAGCCAATAAAGCATTCCATAGTATTGGTATTCTGACAGGATTAAGAGACTCTGCTATTGTACTCCATACCTGTAAGTATTGAATAAACAAGTAGAAAATTTGCAGACAGATTATCAGAATATTAAACTCATAAAAAGCAACAAACTTTTCTTTTTTCTGGTCCACCAGAATAATTGCTAACAAGAGAGAGACAATCAATTATTGTTGATTGAGGTATTTCATCCACAGTGGGAGGCATTAAGTGATTGCAGATTTCTTGCATTTTAGAACAGTTTTCTATTTGCATTTGCATCTGTTCGAGTTTTATTTTAAGAATCTCTTTCTTCAGTTGCAAGTTGCGCCTCTCCTCTTTTTTTTTCTCCAACAAATGTGCTGTTTGAAAATAATTATCAAGATAATAATAGAAATGTGATAAAGCTTCACTCAATTGGAGAAATCACTAAATTTATCACCTTTTTGACGACATGAGTATTCTTGCTTTCTCCATCTTTCTTCTGCATTTCTAATTTTGGCATCAAGCTTTTTCCTTTCTTCTTTAATATGAACGGTGTTTTTTACACTTTGAATCAACCAATCTTTGGGCTCATTCTTGATTTTGTACAATAAAATATTCTTCCTTGCTTCTGAAACCTCTTGTAATGGTCTGATAATTCTGGGCAAGTCTTCCCATAACAATCCTAATACACCTTTTTCAAGTCTAAAATTCAAAACGAAAAATATTGATGAATACAAATTGAAAAATATCTGGATAAGCAATACAGAAAACTTAGACTCACGTTTTTTTGACATAATCAGTGGTAAATGCTTGTGGACATTCGAGTTGCCTTAGCCAATTGTTAAATTCAGGTGAGTCTGCCATGCTCGGACACACTGAGATTTACTTCTGCTGTGTAGCCTGCAATTAGGCAATAGTAATTAGGTAAACATATAACTTTCATTAATGACATATTGTTTAAGATAAAAGCAAATTGATTATGAATGAAACTGCAGAAATGAAAACTTCGGACATAATGTTTATAGTATTTTCGGAGTAGAATTTCAACACCTTGACAATGAAAATCACGTCACTTCCAACCATAAGTAAGTAATCAATACGAATCACAAAATAATTAACAAAATAATTTGCAACAAGTAGACCACGTACCATAAGCACTTATTCGCTAAACCATATGCAGTTTTATCTCACAAACACTGCGTTCGGAGCCGCTACGTTTAAAAAGACGTTAAAAAAAGCACAATTTTACTCGCAGGCCGCACATTTTCATCGCGTAAAATGCATTTTTACACATCTTACTGGCATAACGTACTCTAACATTTGAATGCGAGTTCAGTGCGCTGAAGTTGTCGCTTCTCTTAGCAACAACAATTGGCGGTAACAATTACCACAATTACAAGGGATACTTAACCTCAAATACTCACGCGCATGCGCTTCGCGTTTTCGAAGTAAAGTAGTCAGCTGCCGTTCACTTTCCGGCAGTAGTCCGACGCTTCTGGCTCTCAACAATACCAAAACTAAAGTTCCTTAGCAAAATTTTGCAACCTTTACCTCGTCGACATGTCTACGTTAAGACCTTTCACCTGCGATGACTTATTTAAATTTAATAATGTGTGAGTGATATATTGATTTGCCTTTGATAGATTATGTGCTAATTTATGCGGCAACGCTAACCCTTTGAGCACGCAGATTTTAGCAGAAATTTAAATTTCTCGTTTTTTGTTACAGTAATCTGGATCCTCTCACAGAAACTGTATCCTTTTATATTTTCTTGTGTATATTTAGTACATAAATATGGTTTGTTAAGTGCATCTTTGTTTAGAGGTATTTAATTGCTTGATTACAAGCTAATTATAATTGTAATAACTGTTGTTTTCATGGTACTCCCTTTCAATATATTTCTTAACATAAAAATTATTAGTATGGATTATCTTTTTATATGCAATATTTAGCACACTGGCCTGAGTATTTCCAATTGGCAGAATCGCCAAGTGGTGAAATCATGGGTTACAGTAAGTTCCCAAACAGTTTTTATCAAAATTTGCATTATATGATAATCGATTTATAAATATCGCTTTTAACAGTTATGGGAAAAGCAGAAGGAGTTGGTGATAACTGGCATGGGCATGTCACAGCTCTCACTGTTTCTCCTGACTATAGAAGACTGGGCCTTGCTGCTACCCTTATGAAGTTTTTAGAAGAGGTTTCAGAAAAGTAAATAACTAATTTCAACTTGAAATTGATCACGACTATTATACAATTGATCTAATTTATGTCTTTCTTACAGAAAACAAGCGTATTTCGTAGACCTTTTTGTGAGAGTTAGTAACAAAGTGGCAATAAACATGTACCAACAATTAGGATATATAGTATATCGGACTGTATTAGAATATTACAGTGGTGATCCTGACGAAGATGCTTACGGTAAGCAAGAAATAAATTGTCTTTTGATTTAATTCCATCTAAACGCAATAACTGAATTGAAAAAAATGTTGTATCTTTTGCAGATATGAGAAAAGCCTTATCGAAAGATGTCAAAAAGCAATCAGTAGTTCCTTTAGCACATCCGGTGCGACCTGAAGAAGTGGATTAATTTTGTACCTATTTATATTGAATACAATGACGAATAAAATGATGACTTTAAATTTCGCACAGTTATTCACACAAAGATTTATTATATATGGACTTTTTAAGAAAAAATTATGATTTTATAAACTTATAACAATAAAATTTTTTTAAACAAGTTAATTTGTTTTTAAATATTTTCTCTTAAGTTCCTAATATTATTTACAATACATATTTAAACGCGCCTCCAAAAAATCTACTTTATCGACCGCCAACCGGCACCAAAATCTGCTCCAAAACGCAAAATACATAAAAATTTCCCGGCAATCTCGAGTGAAAACTCTGTTTTCCAATATAATATAAGAGTCCAACGTCAAGTTAGCGACAGCGTCTATATATCATCACACCGCAATAGAATAAAAGCAGAGAGAGAAAGAGACAGACCTTCTCACTCTCGCAACGTACATATATAGATATAGCTACACCAGCTGGTGTCCGCATCGCTGCAGACGGCTACGGTGGCCGCAGTCGGCTCAGATCTACAGGCAAGATGGCACGTCAGCAGAACGACGTTGACGAGCTCTTCGACGTGAAGAACAACTTCTACATCGGAAACTATCAGCAATGCATCAACGAGACCCAGAAAGTCAAGGTGGGCTGATTTTCTGACCCGTTTTTCAAAATTTCACCCACATACGCTGTATGATCGAGGGTGTACGTGTAGCTTTAAGCCGCCGCTTTGACACATGTCCGGGGCTACTTCTTTTTCGCTGCAGTCGTTTGTTTGATGCTCTCGCTTTTTATGGTCGCGATTGTTGCTCGCGAGCTGTGACGTTTCACTTGTTGTAGGTGGTTCGCGTGGGTGCAGTAAAGAATCGTATATGTTGGGTTTTTTTTTATGGTTTTGAGATTTGATGTGGGATTTAGGTTAATATGATAGTTAAATATGATGATTACTTTTTGATTGTCAAAGAGTTGATTCGTTTATTGAGGAAATAATATTTAGAGCAGCTTTTGTCCCTGCACTTTTTGAATATTTTTTGGAACATTTTAATTATTTTTTATAAATACATTGAAAAATTACCTGTTTTTTTTTTATAAATGAACAAAGTATTTAAAAAAAAATCCATACCAATTGAAAATATTTACTGTATTTCAGTTAATAAAGTTTAGTAACAAAATAAGTATTTTCACAAAAGAGTTTTTATTGGATTGACACCCTTCAACTTTTAAGCCTTGTGTCAGCATTCAATTAACATAGTTGTCACATATCCAAGTAGATTTGTTATATTGTTTTGGCACATTTTTCCTGCATAGATATATATGCTCAGCACTGGAAAGATCAATGTTGATTGCGTGAGAGTAATCTCAAATTTACTCTTTAAATAATTGAAACCTGCTTGTTAGTTGAAGTTTTTATATTATATTGAAATCATGATCTCATGAATTAAAATTTTTTTAGCCTTCGTCGCCAGAGGTAGAATTGGAGCGGGATGTCTTCTTGTACAGAGCGTACATTGCCCAGCGCAAATTCAGAATAGTTCTTGATGAGATCAAGGATTCCTCACCAGAAGAGCTTTTGCCTCTAAAACTACTCGCTGAGTACTTTGCTCATCCAGATCACAGAGATAAAATATTAAGTGAAATTGACAAGACCACCATTTCAGCCAAACCCAAAACTCACAACTTCAAAATAGTAGCAGCTACAATTTATTATCACGAGAATAATTTAGAGAGTGCTCTCAGAGTGTTACATAAGGCAGAGAATTTGGAATGTTCAGCTCTAAGCGTGCAGATTTACCTTAAAATGGATCGTCTTGATTTGGCTACAAAAGAAGTGAAGAGCATGCAAGAAAAAGATGATGATGCCACCTTGACACAACTTGCATTAGCATGGGTCAATTTGGCTACAGGACGTGAAAAGTATCAGGAAGCTTATTACATTTTCCAGGTATTTCTCTTCTCAAAAAAATAATTTTTTTTTTCAATTCCGATTTAATCAATACTAATTAATGATTGTGTTAATTCAGGAAATGATTGAGAAGTATTCAAGTACAACAATGTTGCTGAATGGCAAAGCAACTAGCTTGATTCTTCAACAAAAATATGAAGAAGCTGAAGATGTGCTTCAAGAATCTCTGGAAAAAGACAGTAATAATCCAGATACACTGATCAATATGATTGTTTTATCACAGCATATGGGAAAGCCGCAAGAAGTCGCAAATCGTTATTTAACACAGTTGAAGGATTCTCACATGGAACATCCATTTGTTAAAGATTATCTTAAGAAAGAACTTGAATTCCAAAGGCTAGCGGATGAATATTCAGCCTCTCTGCAAGCCTAAGTTACCTAAAGTTACTTAATGTAGCCCAGAATTAAGGGAGGATAGCCTTTTAATGATTATAAAAGTATTTTGAATTTATTGAATTTTTCTGTAGATGTAGAATTGTACTTCTATACATTATATTATATTTTATCTAGTCAAACTAGTAGAATATTTCTGAAGTTTGATAGATATTTTCTAAATTTTTCCAACATAACTTTTGATAAAAAAGACTCAGAAAAATTCAATGAAAAGTATACTTTTATATTCATTAAGAAGCTGTATAACGGATTTATGAAGTCGGCTTAAACCTCCTTTGACATACTTCTTGCTGCTATAAAGGATATAGTATGAAGGAACCTTCTAAATTTTGAAAAGAATATGCGGGTACTAAAATTGTATGCAATGAAAAATCACCATTTCCAAGGATAATTAAAAAAATGACTGATAAATGGTAGCAGTTTGCTTTCTTGGTACAGTTTCTGACTAAAAATAAATTAAAATAGGATCAAAGATGAGAGAGTGTTTGTTAACTGTGAGTGTTGGATGTTTTGATATTGTTTTATTCTATTTTATTGTTTTTTTGCAGAGACTGAATTTTAGAAGAATAACTGCATTATAACAGCGTCCATTAACATAAAATTAATATATCGCTGCCATTTTGTAATCTGTAGCAAAAGTGTAAGGATTGATTACTGCAGAAAATATATTATCTAAAATATGGGTTTATTTGACATACATTTTTCATGTTTCCATTGTATTTATATTATATGCACTTATTTTACAAAATTTTACATTTTCTGTTTACATTTTAATATACATATATGTTTATTTAACAATAAATACATTTATTTTAAAAAATTGGCGACTCTCATTTGTCGCGTTACAGTATATATCGGAATGACGGCTTTAAATGCTCGAATAAAATGCAAATCGCAACAGTGCGTTGAACATATATATATATATATATATATATACTTATTTGGTACAGTACAGTCGGTTTTGTTGATCTAGCGGGTTTTCCGCTATTTGTAGTATACTTAGTATATCAAAAAATGACAGCGAAAGAAGAAACACATACCTAAATAAATTAAGAATAATTAGCGTAAATTCAAACTGAACACAGGACATTTATATTTAGCCGAAAGACCGGAAAAAACACAGTGACACCGCAACCACAAACCGGCGATTCATAACCTTTCTGGAGAACCCGCATATTTTGTAGCTTATATAAAGTTGCAAACAAGTCTCTAACGGTGACTCAACAAACTTTATTTTAAATAAACGTGCGACTTATTTGTGTTCAGTTCTTTCTAAACTCTCTTGTGTCAGCAGTTGTGTATTTTCTCGAATTCTCATCGTAGGTAAAATATAAACAAAATCTTATCAGAACATAGTAAATGATTTTGTGTAAAAAATTTGTCTGCAGGAGCAAGACTTTCTTCTGCAGTATAGCCTCAAAGATGTCAACAAATGCAGAAGATCAGTTTTTCCAAGCAGCAAAAAAACTGGTGCCAGTTTTGTCCAATGCTAAGCACAAGGGGCAAGCTGGAAGAATCGGAATAGTAGGAGGTTCATTGGAGTACTCTGGTGCTCCTTTTTTTGCAGGCATGAGCGCTCTCAGGACTGGTGCTGATCTCGTGCATATATTTTGCTGCAAAGAAGCGAGTATTCCCATAAAGTCTTTCAGTCCAGAACTCATCGTTCATCCAGTTTTGGATGATAACAATGCATTAAGTCAAATTGAACCGTGGCTAGAGCGTCTTCATGTCATCTTGATTGGCCCAGGATTGGGCAGAGATCAAAAGGTTTTGAATACTGTTGGAAAGTTAATAGAAGTATGTCGTGGAGTATCTAAACCTTTAGTAATCGATGCAGATGGTCTATTTTTAGTTGGACAGAATACGCAATTGATAAAAAATTATCCCAGTGTTGTACTCACTCCTAATTCCATGGAATTTACTAGATTGGTAAAAGCATTTTTGAATAAGACTGTTGAGCCAGAGAAAGTCGTTGATGGAAAACTTTTGAAAGAATTAGGTACGTACAAAACAAATATAAATTTGACTTCCTACATCTCAAGGACTCAGACCATTGACAGTCGAGCTAAGCTCACTCAAAATTATTTAGAGAATTGAATTTCCAAAAGTAAATTTAAATCAGCTCGAGCAAAGTAAACATTGACTAATAGAGGCAGGCAGTTTAAAGCTGTGAAAACATTGCTAAAAATATTATTCATCAATTTGATCTACTCTAGTATCAAAAAATATTTTTAACATTTGTTTTAAAAAATCCTAACAATCTGTCTCTGTTCAACAGCCCAAACGATCGGTGAAAAAGTAGTCATTCTGCATAAGGGCAGCACCGACGTGATAGGCGACGGTCGTGCAGTTAGCACCAACATTTCCTGCTCGGAAGCAGGCTCGTTTCGTCGCTGCGGTGGTCAGGGCGACCTTCTTTCAGGAGCGCTTTCGACCTTCACCTGCTGGTCTGAAGGTCACGAGCCTAGTGAGCCAACACCACAGATGCTCGCCTGCTACGCGGCTAGCCGCCTGGTTAGGGAATGCAATAGTGCCGCGTTCAAGATTGGAGGTAGGGGTATGCTCGCCTCGGATATGTTGCACCAGGTCGCGCCTACCTTTGCCAAGCTGTATGAGACGTAATCAAATCTATCCAAGTTTTTTACTATTTCGTGATCAACTTTGGGTTAATATAGTAAACCAAAGAATTGGTTGTGATTTAGATTGTACATACATATCTTTATAAGTGGGCCGGGTTATGAAGAAGCATTTTACTCTCAGAATATGCTTTTTAAAAGTTTTACACAGTTTCAAATATATTTTCAATGTTAAATAATTAACACACAGTTTTACGAGCGTATAACTTTATTTTATGATCGCTTCTTGGCACTTAATATTAATTCAATTTATAATTTTTTTTTAATTCGCAACAAACATTTCTTAAGATTTACTCAATTGAAATCGTGATTTTCGGATATTGAAAAAAAAAGTAAAATCATATATACACGTTACGATGAGCAATAATTTGACATCATTTATTACCGTGAAACGAATTTCACTGAAAAAAGCTCGTGTCTTTTAAACCTTTTGTTTTTCAGTTATTATTATTATCGTTAAGCGCTACGGAAACAAAATATCTGCACTTACGGTTGAGAGAATCTACAAAATTAACGATTAAAATACTGCTAACTTCCGTCACGGCAAAATTAGATTCATCCGTGCATATATTAATTTATAAGGGTATACATCACTAAATCTCACGTGGTAAAAATAATCGTTGTTTGCTTATTAAATAATATTCTGGCAACGATGAAATCAACGTTCGAAAATTCAAGTGCGTCGTCCCATATTCTCACAAAGATTTTTGTAACAAGTATCCCTTAAACTTAAATACTACGTTGGTAATTTTCGTTATCCAGTCTTAGCATAATTTTTTTATAATGACTGATTGGTACGTCAATTTTTTTTGCGATATCGATGTTAAGACCAGATTAAACAATAAAATATTATGACTTGTCAACCCTGGACTTTTAGCCAAAAGCATAGTTAAATGTAAAAAAAAATGATTATGATGCGTTAAGTCTGTAAAAAAAAGATTACAACTAAGTTTCATTTAAGTAATTGCACTGTCTGAAGTACAAAGTCCCCAAATAAAAAAATCAACATATTGCGCTTCTCAATAATCAGAAGAAAACGTAAACGGGATCTTGTACTTCACACGTATAGTTACTTTATAAAAGCAACTTACGCCTACCAGTTATATTCAAGTTTACGCTTCCTAAATAGTTCTATGTATAAATTATGGGCTTTTTAAGTTCAGCAGTTTTGCGACAAAACTCTTTCTATATATATAATTATC